>WSXT02023576.1:8850-28852 GCA_011762715.2 Neuroterus valhalla | reverse complement strand
ACGTTCCTTTGCTCCGATTCTCAAAATATTTAAATATATCTATAAGTCATGAGAGGAACAGGAAATTTTGTACATTGAAAGGATGCTTTTCGAACTAATCATAATTCGGATTTAGAAGAGATGAATTTAAAAAAATCGTTCCTCCAACTCTAAATTGGTCACAATTTCAAAGCCCCTTCTACATAATTTTAAATAAAGAAAGCACTTTAAGCAGGCTTTAGAGTAGAAGTAGTATTCCGAAGAAGAAATATTTCTGAATTGTGATAGACAATTTGTTTACATTGTCCATTGAAAATTCATCCTTTTTCAGTTAAAAATCATTTACTTGTTTAAAATTTGAATTTGTTTGTTGGAAATCGAATTTTTATGTTAAAGTTGCACTAATTCGATTCAAAATCCATCTCTGGTTGAAATTGTTACTACTTTGTTAAAAATCAATCCATCTTTTTTTTTGGTGAAAATTCAAGCAATTAGTTGAACATTGATTTTTGAATTTGAAAATTTAACTATTTCTTTGAGAATTTTTGTACTTCGTGGATAATTTGCCTTTTTTGTAGAAAATCAATCTTTATGGTTAAAGATTCATATTTATGTTCAGAAATTCATCTTTTTGCTTAAAATACATCTATTCGTCTGAAGATTCATCATTATACCTGAGAATTCATTAGTTTAATTTAAAATCAATTACTTCAAATGAAAATTGAAATTTTTCATTTTTAGTGGAAAATTGATCTTTTCCAGTTCAAAATTCGACGATTCCGTGAAAATTTGTCTTTTTGAATTGAAAATTCAATCATCCGATTTTTTGTTAGAAAATTATCTTTTTCTTCGGAAGTTAATATAAAGTGTCGCTATTCCATTTTTGTTTGGAAATTTTTATTTCCATAGTTCAAATTTCAACCACTTGTTGGAAAATTGTATTTTTTTGTTGCAAATTGATTTTTTGTCGTCTTTCTGGTTTAAAATTTAACTACCTGAGTTAAACATTTACAATTTCATTTGATTCTCCATCATTTGGTGTAAAAATGTAATAATTTGTTTGAGAGATATTTTTTTTCGTTTGCTGAAGGTTAGTTATTTTTGTTGAAAGTTAGTTTTTTTTGTTATAAGTAATTTTTTTACTGGAAATTTTACTGATTCCAATTGAAAATTCCATAGTTTAAGTTGAAAATTAATTTATTTAGTAAAAAATCCATTTTTTCAAATTTAAAATTTGACTATTCGAAGTTTCGTTGACAATTTATCTTTTTCAATAAAATTTCATTTATCTGTTTGAAAACTCAACTTCTCCAGTTGAAGATTCTTTGCTTTAGTATAAAAATGTTATGCTTGGTTTGAAATTGGCTTTTTGAACTGAATTTGTTACTGTTCCATTTTTGGTTGGAAATAACTATTTTTTTATTTCGATATTTGACTATTTCGTTCAAACATTATATTTTTTCTTTGAAAATTAATCTTCTTGTTTGAAAATTCACCTTCATGGTTGAAAATTGAAGTGCTTCAGTTAAATATTTATCTTTTTATTTAAATATTCATCTTTTCGATTGAAAAATGAACTAATAGTTATAAACGTGGGGGAGGGGCGGGGTCCGGGACTCTTGAATCGCTTCTGCCAAAGGTTTTCCAAACCACTAAACTTCTGTCATTGTTTCACGTTGAAACCTGAAGAATGTTCCTGAACAAATCTGACGCAGCCACCTTATTGATTTTTTTGTTGAAAATTTTACATCGTCAAAAAACGGCTGCCATTTTCATACGCATGAGTTGCAGACTGGCAGAGTAGCCGTTTGATGATTTCATTTGTGTTGATGTTTTCCTTACAACTTTCGAGCTTTGATCTTAGGCACCGAATCTAGGCGTTTTTATGTACTCCGTCTATAAGCATTCTCATTGAGCCATAAAAATCCAAGACGGACAACCTTTGGGGGAACAAGAGTGCTCGTGTTCGTACATCAAGTTCTAGGTTTTTATCATTTTTCATGTTATTTTGAGATGCAGAGTGTATATTTTGTAAAGTTATTGGGAGATGTGAAGATTTTATACATAAAAAATGGTAAAAATACAACATTTTTATCCTTATGCTGTGCAAGTCAAGGATTTTACTCAAAGTAGTAGTATCTGTCGCATATTTTATGCTATCACGTAGTTCTAAGATCAAAAATGAAATAAAACATGTGCAAGTTTGGAGCCTATACATTTTATGATGATTCATGATGAATGATTGTATGATGGTAAAGTTGAAGAGCCGAAGGTTAATAGTACTTTTCTGATTTTGTATGATAGGTTATATTAGAATAAGATTGTAGTACATGAAACTGAAGTTGGCAACGTTTAAGGTAAACGAAAAATAAAAAATATTCTCAGCTAAAATCGAACATCGAACGGATGGATTAATTAGATGCAAATGCTAAATAACTGTAAGAAAATTTTTAATCCTCCTAGCTGCCGGGGAGAGCAGTCAATTTCAACCCCTGAGTATCAAAAATCGATTGACAATTCTGAAAAGTTTTCAAAGCTTCTTACCCAAAATATTTAACATGAATTTTGTAGATATTGATAGTAAATAATTGCGAAAAAGGTTAATCCCCTCATCTGCCGGGGGACACTGTCTTTCAACCCCTGAAAATACGAAAAATTGCTTTAAAAAATTCTAAAACATGTTCAAAGCTTCTTACCTAAAATCTAAAACACGATTTTTGTAGACTTTGATGGCAAGTATTTGCAAAGAAAGTTTTAACCCCATAGCTGTCGGGGAAAATAGTAAATGAAAATAGCTGGATAACGAACTCGTCCTTTCTTTTTGTTCCTCAAAAAAGTATGCCAAAGCACAATCTTATATGTTGATTCTTACAAAAGATATCGAGTCTACAGATTACAGACTAGACAGACACCTTTCTAAAAATCGTTTTTTCTGACTCAGGGAGTCTCAAAACGTGGAGATTTAATTAAAACCGCGAAATTCGATTTTTCCATAAAACCAATACCTTCTCATTTAGAAAGAGAATGTAATTAGGGGTTAAAAATGACTGCTTTCTCGGCAGCTAGGGGGTTGGAACTTTTTTCAAAATTACTTACCATCAAAATCTACAAAATTCGTGATTGAGATTTTAGGTAAGAAGCTCTGAACACGTTTTAGAATTTTTTAGCGATTTTCCGGGGTTGAAAATAACAGCCTTGCCCGGAAGGTAGGAAGATGAAACTTTTTCTCAGTTATTTACTATCAAAATCTACAAAATAACTGTTTAAGATTCCGGGCAAGAAGCTTTAAAAACATTTTAGAATTTTCAATTGATTTTTGATACTTAGGGGATGGAATTGACTGCATTCATCGAAAGCAAAGGAGATGAAACTTTTTTTAGAGTTATTTTTATTTTTTCTCAATCTTTTTGATGTTTCGTGCTTTCGATCCGCCGGAAGCTTTGTCAACTACTCACTCTGCATCTCGAAAAAGCACAAAACAAAGATAAAAATCTCCAGCAATACGTACTAACTATAGAGGTATACGGACAATATTGCTCTCCCAGAGGTTGGTTTCGGTGCGTTACGTCCCACAATGGGGCAAAAAAAACGCCCGTGGACAAATTGATTTTCAGGAGACAATTATTATCTGATTGTAAATTTCTTTCTTTTAATGAAAGCTAATAAAATTTCGCATTCATCTGTTATGACGGATTCTTGAATTCATCTTTATTAATTTTGTTTATTTGATAACGGAAATGAAAAAACAAATTGTTTGACTTTTGAAGTATACCAGTTTTTGCAAAATGCTTGGATTCGTCTCGAAATACCTAGAAAACTTGGAGTACCTATCCAAAAAAGATGTTCAGTAGCAATGCAAATGTTGAAAAAATTTTTGAATTTGTTATAAAGAAATAAGTGAATGGAAATGGTTTCGTAAAGATTGGCAGCGATTTGTTACTTGAATCGCACTAAATTTGAAGAATTTGCGAACAAAAAGAGTATTTTAGTTGAATCGATAAAAGTTAATAAATAATTTATTATTTTAAAACCAATTTTCATAAACAAATATACGTATCACGTATTTTTGATTGATTGAATCAAGTTTTTTCTATTGATTCGATCATACATTACTTGGAAATAAAACTTTAGTATCATATTTGGTCAGCAAATAAACATTTATAATTGTTGAAACTACCTTAGTTAACAAATGCACTATTTGGCTGTTTTTAGAGGTTAGAACTTGATTTTTTCATGTGGCTAATTATATATCTTACTTCATGAATTTGTGGAAAATTCTGATGACAGTTAACAATTACATTTTAAACAACAATTGCTTGAGCAAGTTTCCATCATTTATATACAATTATACGTATTAAAAAATGAAATGCCATTTTTCACAGAATTAACAGCTACTTAATTAGCACTGATTTTTTGATATAAATCGATAACATTTGATAATTGTTTAACCAAACTTAATTAAGAAATGCATTATTTGGCTATTTCTCAGCGTTTGAACTTGTTTTTTTTTCGTGCAATCTACTGTTAACAACGCAAAATAATAATAATTATAATAATAAAACGAAGAAGATGATCAGAGTTAGTACTATTGGCGGAAAAAATGCATGTACTAAAATAGGTTGTTTCTGGAAGCATTGCTTTTGCTTCTGCATGGAAGCAATCGTCTTTGTGGCTTTAGTGGATCATTATCAAACTATCAGAAAATGTTTGAAAATCTGTTATGAACGGTTGTTTACACAAAAAAAAAACAAGTTTAGATCCTGAAAATAGCATATAATGCATTTGTTGATTAAGTTTGATTAAACAAGCAACAAATTTTATCGGTTTATATTAAGAAACCATTGCTAAATAACTGTCTGTCAAATCTGCGAAAAAAACGGCGTCTTATTTATAAATATGTATAATTGCAGATAATTGTATATGAATTAATAGGAATTTGTTCAAACAAAAGTTGTTCGCAATTGAATTGTTTAATGGCATCGAAATGTCTCAAAAATTTGAAAGTTAGTTGTTTACAGTTAATTATCTACATCGCAAAAATCAAGTTTGTACCTCCAAAAATACCGAAATGATGCATTTGTTAATAAGGCTCGTTTAAGCAATTACTAAATGTTATTGATTCAAAGCAAGAAATCATCGCTTGATAACTGGATATTGATTCCGTTAAAGAAATGGTATTTTATTTGCTAATACGTATAATTGTATATGAAATGATAAATACTTGTTTAAACAATTGCTGTTTACGATGCAATTGTCAACTATCATCAGAATTTTCTTAAGAATTTAAAAAAACTACTTATATACAGTTAATAACTGCAATTATGCATTTTCATTTGTTGATCAAATATGATACTAAAGTTTTATTTCCAAGTACATATTATATGATTGATTCCATATATAAAAAATGTTATTCAATCAATCAAAAATACCTGATATGGATATTTGTTTATAAAAATTGCTTTTAAAATAACAAATTATTTATTAACTTTCATTAATTTGACCAAAATACTCTTTTTGTCTGTAAATTGTTCAAATATAGTGCGAATCAAGTGATAAATCGCTGCCAATTCTTACGAAACCATTTTCATTCACATATTTTTAAAAATTCGAAAAAAAAATCTCATTTTCGTTATTGAATAAAAAAATTAATGAAGGTTAATTCCAATTTTACTGAAATCAATGAAATATTTCGGTTTTTTTTCAATTCATTTGAATTCTCATGAATTTATTCTGATTTCTTTTGAATCCCCTTGAATTATTCATAACTTACTTCAAATTTATTGAATGCAGTTATTTTTGTTGATAGTTTTGGATTTTCCCAAATTCATCTATTATTATTAAGAATTTCATTGTACTATCATCAATCTCCCTAAATCTCTCTACAATCATTTGAATTTTATTACATTTATTTTCATGTGTAATTATGATTTTTTAATTTACTTAAATTTTGTTGAATTCCTTCGATTCTGTCCACTCTCATTGTACTGAATATGCGATGATTCTTTTTAATTCACTCATATTCTTTTAAACATCATCAGAGTATATTGAATTTCCTTGAATTTTTAATAATTCACTTCAATTTATCTGGAGTAAATAGAATTTTATGAGATTGAAAATTTTTTTTTTGGAATAGACTTGATTTTTTTCCAATTCATTCTAAATTCTCATAAGCTTATTATCAATCTCAGTCACCTTTTTTTTAGAAATTAGTCACTCTTAGCCACTTTTGTGGTTTGAATATGTCACTTCCTCATTTTTCTGAGGTGAATCAGGCTTCTGTTTATTATTTGGAGGATTTTTTTTTCTTGGAAGGTACACAAAAATCTACAATTTTTGATTTCAAAAGATCTCCTTTTTTGACCTAAGATGACAGTGCGGTTTAGGTATTAGTCCGTGAAATTTAGATCTTAAGTTCTTTAATATATAGTTTAAACAATAGTTCCATAAACTATAGAATATTAAAATTTAATAATCTCTTAGAAAAGTCAAATACTTTGACGAAAAAACTGTAAATTTCTATATAATCAATACATTTTATTTCAACAACTCTAATGTTCAGGATTAGATAAGATTTTTAGATTAGATAATAAAACTGCAATTTATGCAACTAAATAAAACAGAAAAAAGGGATTTCTCGTCATTTTTGCTGTAATTTATTGTGTTTATTTGTACCTTCCTGTAAAAATGGTTGAAGTTGCGTTTGATACTTATTGGTGACAAAACTCTCACCAGGAACTAAAAAAAATGATTTTGTTTTTCTTAAAATGGTTTCTTGTGAAATTTTTGATAACTCCACTAGTCCACTAGTAAGTAAAATTAAAAATACCTACTTTTTTTGAAAAATATAAAAAGAAAATCGTGGACTTCGTGGAAAAAAAAAAATATTTTTCAGAGATCTACAACATTAACAGAAACAATTTTTCAATGTAGCCATTTATCTAGAAGGAAATCTAGACAAATTTGTTTTCATCTAAGCCAAATTTTACACAGTTGATTCTTAAGTAGAAAGAAAAAGAATCAACCACACAGTCTTTCATTTCCTTGAATTTGTATTCTACGTTACACCCTAATAAAATTATAAATTCTTTTCTATTTCGAATAAAAAGCTAAGATCTCAGGTCAAAGAAACTGGTTTTGGAACTGAAAACCCTGAAAAATGAATTGAAATTTTTCCTGAAATTCTTCGGGTTAGCCGGGTTGGCGCAATATTTATTAGTCAATTATTAGGAGCCTACTCAAAAGAGGAAGGGAGACGCTGCCTATTCAGGAAAGGTGACAAGAACGTGCCCATTCTGAAAAAGAGGCGAGAACGTACCCATTCAGAAATAAATTTGTATTACCTGAATTTACGGCGGATTTCTACGACGACAAGGAATTTTGTTCAACGTTTATTAAAAAAACCTTAACTTTTATCATATGAACAATGAAAATTGTCCCCTTATAATAATGTCAATTTGATAAAAAGATATTGCAAAAAAAACTGTCAGTCTAGATGTTTCCTAAAAATTGAAATACATAACTGTATCAATAATTGGAATTTTCCAAATTTCTTGTGCTCATTCCAAAAATTAAAAAAGGTTCAGAACATTCGCGAAATTTCAAATAATAGTTGCTCTTATCACCTCATTGAAACAAAATTCAAAATTCTAAGGCAGTAGTTATTCAATTTTTTTTTAAACATTAAAATTTGAAGTTGTTTTGGAATATATTTTTATAAAATTGACATTTTTTCTCAATATTTCCACCAGCAATAATTCCAAAAACCAGGAATTTTGCTATTTGTATAATCAAAGTTTGAGAAATTGATACTTTTTACTTTTTTAATTGAGGTTTTAAAGGTTTTCATTAAAAAAAAATTTTGTGAACCGTTAAAAAAACGGGTGATTTTTTGTAGCGATAAAAGCGGCCACATGTACTTGCTTTAATTCGTATAACAAAAATTCACATATGAAAAGGTACGCTTGTGGCTATTTTTTCTGAACAGGCACGTTTTTGACACTTTCTGAATAGCAATAAGAATGTGCCCGCACAGCGGGCAGATTTTTTGTTTATTTGTTTTGGCCTGGAAAAAGAATTTCATTTTCGAACTTTAATATTTAGTTGTAATTTTCTTATTCCTATGTCATTTTTCCATATACATATTTCTTATTCTTATATCCTAGTACAAAAAGGGTGGCTATCCTCCGGACTTTTCCAGACATGTCTCTTTTTGAAGCATATGATTTTTGTCCCAAAGAGTTTTTTACTTTGTCCGGGTTTTTGTCCAGTAGTTTTTGTATGTATATGATTTCTAGCAGGATTACCAGCAGTTTTTTTTTTCAAAATTGCTGCTAAATGCAACAGATTTTCATAAGTTAATGTTTTAATGATTTTTTTATATATGATTGTAAGTAGTCAGCCGAATTTCGTGTTATTCCATTTTCTAAAAATGATTTCCAGTTTTTTGAACTAATATTTGAAAAGTTTCGAAAAAAAACTTCAAAGTTTATTAACACTATTATTCTTTCTTCTATGAATTATTAAACTCCTATTTATTTATCACAGTTTTTCCCCTATCTCCATCTATCCTTTCATTTATTCTCGTTTTTCGACATGAATACAAACGGAGTTAAAAGAGTCTTATAAGAAATCCCCACCACTTTTGGTTAACTCTTTTTACTTGAAAAGTTCATTTTTTGAAAAATTCGTCTTTGGTGGTCTAGTTCTACTCTTTGTGATTGGAAATTAACAATATTTTTTGGTTAAAGCATAGGCTATTAAATTTCTTGTTGAGAAACAATTTTGATTAGTTGAAAATATATCTATTCGGTTGAAAGTCAAATAAAATTATTAAAACATCATTATTCCGTATTTGATCAGTTTCTTTATTGGAAATCCAACTGATTTGTAGAAAAAAATCCACCTTTTGGACCTAATAAGTCCACAATTTGGATGAAATTGTTCTCTTCCTGACTGAGAACTAAACTTTTCTCTTAAAGATTAATATTTTCTTATCGAAAATTTTGTCGCGAATCCGTCCTTTAGGGTTGAGAATTCATTCTTCTGGTTTAAAATTGAAATAATTTGTTAATACTTCTATCTTTCTGTTGTCAATAATTTTTTAACCGAAAATGCAGTCTTTCATCTTTGGTTAGAAATTAATCTTATTTAAATCAAAGTTCAACAGTTTTGTTGGGAGGTCATCCCCTTTTTTATTAAAAATCGAACTGTTCTGTGGCATTGGGTATTTTTGGTTAAATTTTTCTTTTCTTGACTGAAAAATCCTTATTGGTAGGAAATAACACTACTTGGTTCTCTCAGCTACTTTCTCGAAGATACATTTGTTTGGTTGAAGATTGATTTCTTTGCTTAAAAATTAATTTTTTTTTTGCTAGAAAGTTTTGTCCCGAGTGAAAATTTAATTTCTGCATTCTTGGTCTAAAAATTTGTTTTTGCTTGGAAATTCAACAGTTTGGTCAAACTTTTTGTTTTCTTGACTGAAAAATATTATTTCGTTGAAAGATCAACTGCATCTTGTTAGTTAAAAATTCTTTTTCCTGGTTAAAAAATTAACTATTTGGTTGTAAATTTGTCTATTTCGAGAGAAAATCAGTCCAATTTTTTTGACATGAAATTGAAGGGATTTGAAGCGCGCAAAAACTTGTAATTGTATGTATCCAAAAAAATGACGTTGAAATTTAATATTTTTTAGAAAAGTAGGATTAGCGTATTATTCTTACTTTTTGCCTCTTTTTTCAATGCAGAAAATTTTCTTTTTCAAACTGTAAAATTTCAATTTTAGTATATTTTTCCAGTTGGCAGTCTTATTTCTTCATATTTACCTAATAAATTGACGTTCAAAATTTCAATAAACAATTTTTTCACACTCTATTAGGAATACATTCATTGGCGGGATGAAATCGGATAATATTTTTGATGATATTTTACATTAGTAATTAGTAATACGTTAATTATTTCTTTTTTTCTTGCAGTGCCGAGAAAAGAGAATTTTTAAAGCACCTTGCAACCCTCAGAGGAGAGGGAAACACATTCCTCTCAATGCTCAACGACACTCGAAGACAGGTCAGGGAGTTGCACTACTCTGGTAGCAATGGCGATGGAGCTGTTGGAATTCAAGCATACAGGTAGATTTCTATTTAAATGAGAAAAGTAAGTTAGGTATTACATATATTATCGTTCTTTAAAAGCATCAATAGAATAACTCAAAATGCTCTTTCCAGGCCCGTTCTCCGAGATCTTGCCAGGATCCTAGTACTGATAAACAGGAGAGACGACGAGATACCATTGCCTCCAGACGACTGGCAAAGACTTTTAGCCTGGGCAGAGCGACTTCTCCGAAGATACAAGAGACATAGCTCTCCTCAAGTGAGTTATTAATTACCTCACTCGGTCATTTTTCAAATCAATTTGGAATTCATTTCACTTTTTACATAAAGTCTTTTTCAATTTTTACATGCAAGTCTCTAAGAGACGATGGTGAGTTGAGCAAAATAGAAAATAAATACCACTACCCCTAATCCTATCAGGGTCTATTCTAACCACTAGTCCCTACAGTGTATTGCTTCATATAGTGCAGAGGTGTCCAACCTTAGAGCAACTGAGCCACATGTGGCTCCGGCCTTGATTGGCAGTGGCTCTTGCTCTTCGATTCGACTTATGTTTGTGAGAGTACATTTTCTAGTCTCAAACGCCGTAAAAACAAGTACCGTACCCTGCTAGACACTCCGGTCAAGTTTCAGACAAATTTCTTATTCCGAAATTTGCCCGGAGCACGAAATTAAATCTGGTTTTTATCCGGTAGAATCCGAAAGTTGTCCGGCATGACGGATTCAATCAATCTGGAAGGTGTCTGTTTGAGTCCGTATTTTTTACGATATAACGGATGATATTGATTCGAATTGGGTCCAGGCATGTCCGTTTTTTTGAGGGTCTTCCGGATTTGATTATTCCGGATCTTGCCCATTCGAATCCGTGTTCCGTACGAATCTGGGTTATATCAGGCCATATCCGCTTTTTGTACGGTCGTCTGGATATTGTTAATTCGTGTTGTGTCCGGTCGAATCCGTTATTTGTACGGTTTTCTGGATATAATTAATCAGGTTTGTGTCTGGTCAAGTCCGTGGTATGTACACAGAAAATCATTTGGGACTCTAACGTACCATAAACCCGTAGGTACTCTTCGTACCACGGCATGGGATGCACACGTTCCGTTCGTGCTGGGTGTGTTTATGTCCTATCTGTATGGGCGCTCGGAGTTCCTATCTTTGGGAACGAATCAGTCCCAAGCTTGGAGCTGCTCAGTCGCTTCGGTGCGAACACGCCAGCTGAACACGGCGCGCGTGCGCACCACGCAGCACATTACACGTTTGCTCCAAGCTTGAGCGCGCGCGGCTCTCGCAGTCGATGAGGCTAATAAGTACCATACTTTGGTGATTGCTCGTCCCAAGTTTTGCATTTTCACCGTCTAAAAATACTTGGGAAAAATACGTTCTCAAAAAAGATAGAAAATTGGTCTCAAATGACTTACTGTGTACGGTCTGGAGGATTAGTCGGACTACTTCCCGTTTTCACTTTACCGGAATACAACTCAAAGCTGCGGATTCATTTCGGATAGATGCGGAATATCAGTGGAGTAAATGATTTGACTGAACGGATTTCAGATTAATTCAGACGACTTTTCGTTTTCACTTCAACTTCACTGAATAACAACTCAAAGCCGCGGATTAATTTCGGATGGGACCGGACTATTTCCGGAGTCGATGTTTTTGAACGTGCCGATTTCGGATTTATTCGGATCTCTCCCCGTTTTCCCTCTAACAAAAATGATTTCAGGTTCTGAATTCCGGACTAATGTCGAATAGAGCCAGACTATTTCTGGAGTCGATGTTTTTGGACGGACAGATTTCGTATTTAACTGGACCACTTTCCGTTTTCACTTCAACAAGAATAACTTCAGGTTTTGAAATCCGGACTAATTTCGGATAGAGACGGACTATTTTCGGAGTCAATGTTTCTGAACGGACATTTTTCGGATTGAACCGGATCACTCCCCGTTTTTACTTTAACAAAAATGATTTCAGGTTCTGAATTCCGGACTAATGTCGGATAGAGCCGGAATACTTTCAGAGTCGATGTTTTCGAAGGTACATATTTCGGTCTTACTCGGATCACTCTCCGTTTTCCCTCTAACAAAAATGATTTCAGGTTCTGAATTCCGGACTAATGTCGAATAGAGCCAGACTATTTCTGGAGTCGATGTTTTTGGACGGACAGATTTCGTATTTAACTGGACCACTTTCCGTTTTCACTTTAAAAAGAATAATTTCAGGTTTTCAAATCCGGACTAATTTCGGATAAGACGGACTATTTTCAGGGTCAATGTTTCTGAACGGACATATTGCAGATTCAACCGGATCACTCCCCGTTTTAACTCTAACAAAAATGATTTCAGGTTCTGAATTCCGGACTAATGTCGGATAGAGCCGGACTATTTTGGGAGTCGATGTCTTCGAAGGTATAGATGTGAAATTTGCCAAGACAAGTCGGATTTAAGTAAACTGACAGAAAATAAACCATGTCAACAATGGCATTAAATATTGAATAAAGAAAAATATATTCATGTTTGATAAAACAATCGAAAATAGCTTTATAATTATTCTTTCAAAAAAATTGGCTCTTGATTCGAGTCCGGAGCCACAGCTCTGGCTCCGATTAAAAAAAGGTTGGACACCTCTGATATAGTGGATATTTGTAAATAAAAGCAAAATGTCAAAAGTAAACCTAATTTACAGATTCCGTATGGTTACTAATGACAAAAATGCATCTCAAATTGGAATTCCATGCTCTTATCGATTAAAACGACAAAAATAAACAAAAATATAGTTCAAACCAGATGAACTAACCTTATGGTGTACGTCCGTTAATTTTTCAAAGTAAATAAAATATTTCCAGAGAAATTTCGTTGAATAATATAATTGTGTTCCTTGGTTTTAAAACTGTAATACCTCCAACCATAGAATCTTATAATCTATCTCAGATTATTGTTATAAGCATAATTCTTGAGACTCTTTATTTTCCTACAGTAGATATTAGCAGGGTGGCGACTTGACCGGGAAACCGGAAAATGACCGAGAATTTTATTGACCAGTCAAAAACCGGGAAATGACCGGGAATGCAATTCAAAAACCGGGAATTTAATTAAAAACCCAGGAATGCAATCAAAGAGCCGGGAATTTACTGGAATCAATCTAGACTATTACAAATTCTACAAAAAAAAAACGATAAATGACCGCTTTCTTATAATGAATCAAAAAGATATTTTATCATTTGATCTAAAGAATGTAACGTTCCTTCACTCTGATTCTCAAAAAATTTAAAAACATCTATACTCCATGAGAGGAAGAATTTTTTTTTTCATTATGAGAAAAACGTTTTGCAAATTTGTTGCTCTGTGAGATTTTTTTAGCTGACTCCAAGTTGATAATTGAATTGATGATAGCCCAAACATACAGAAAGAATTATTATCTACATTTCCAAAGAAATGTGTTTATCACGTTTTATTTGCTTTTTCTCATATATCTGACTTGGGACAGGGAATTCCAGAAAATAATTATAGTTTTTAATTTAGAGCAGGGAGTTTCAGTGAAGAAGTATAATTTCACTAGGAACAAGGAATTTTTCACATGGAATGGAAACTTTTTAAACTGATCATAATTTGAATTGGGGAGAGAAGAATTGTTAAAAATCGTTCTTCCAATTCAAAATTTGTCACAATTTTGAAGACCCCTCTTCTTAATCTCAAATGAAGGAAGTACTTCAAGCAGTCTCTAGAGTAGGAGCAGTATTCCGAAGAAAAAATATTTTTAAATTATAATAGAAAACTCCTTTACACTGTTAATTGCAAATTCATAATTTTTCAGGTAAAAAACTAACTACTTGTTCTAAATTTAAACTTATTTATTAAAAATAAAATTTTTGTGATTTAGTTGTGGTTGAAATTGTAACCACTTTGTTACAAATCTATTCATCTTTTTTTGGTGAAAATTCAAGTATTTAGTTGAACATTGATTTTTGAATTTGAAAATTAAACTTTTTCCTTGAGAAATTATGTACTTCGTGGAAAATTTGCCTTTTTGTAGAAAATTATATCTTCATGGTCAAAAATTGATCTTTTTGCTCAAAATACGCCTATTCCCGTTGAAGATTCATCATTATACATGAAATTTCATTAGTTCGGTTAAAAATCAATTTCATCATCTGAAAATTTAACTGTTTCATTCTTAGTGGAAAATTTATCTTTTCTAGTTAAGATTCCGACAATTCAGTGAAAATTCGTCTTTTTAAATTGAAAATTCAGTTAGTTCGTTGAAACTTCACATATTTTGTTTAATAATCCGTTTTTTTTTTTGTAGAAAATTATCTTTTTTCTGTGGAAGTTAATATTCTCCTTCAAAAATTCTTCTTTACGGTTAACAGTTCAACTTATACAGTTAAAAATTGTTTATTTGAGTCGAACGTTCATCTAGTTAAAAACTCTTATATTTGGTTTGGAATTAATTTTTTGTCCCAAAAATGTCACGATTACTTTTTTGTTTTAATTTTCATTTTTATAGTTCAAATCTCGACTATTTTGTTGAAAAATTGTACTTTTTGCATGAAAATTGCTATTCTAGTTAAATGTTCATCATTTCATTTAAAAATTTGCCTTCCTGGTTTGAAATTCAACTACTTCAGTGTTACATCTACAATGTCATCTGATTCATCATTTTGTGGAAAAATGAAATAATTTGTTTGAAAGTTAGTTTTTTTCGTTTGTTGAATGCTAGTTTTTTTTGCTATAAGTAATTTTTTTTAACTGAAAATTTTACTTATTCCAATGGAAAATTCCATAGTTTTAGTTAAAAATTCATTTGTTGAGTTGAACATCCATTTTTTTCAATTTAAAATTTGAGTATTCAAAGTTTCGTTGACAATTTATCTTTTTCAGTAAATTTTTTAGTATAAATTCTTATGCTTCGTTTGGAATTTATTTTTTAGACTAAAAATGTTACTGTTTAATTTTTTTGGAAAATAATCATGTTTTGTGTTCGAAATTCGACTATTTGTTGAAACATTGTATTTTGTCTCAGAAAATTATTCTTTCTATTTGAGAATTAATCTTTCCATTTTAATATTTACCTCCATGGTTGAAAAATTGAAGTGGTCCATTTGAAAATTCATCTTTTTATTTAAAAATCCATCTCAATTATTGGAAAGTGAAGTTGAAAATCCGTTTTTTTTTTGTTATCATAAATTTATTTTTTTGATTGCAAGTTTAACTGTGCCAATTTATGTAAAAAAAATGATTTTTTGTTGTTGAAAATTTGAGTATTCTTTTCAAAATTGATTTATTTTGCATTGTTCGATCTGTTGAGTTAAAGGATGTTTAGAATGAACGTCATAAACAAAAAGAAAAGGTTGGGGCTTGGCGACAAATATAAATACGTTACTTCTAGTTGACCAGGAAAATTGAAAAACTTGACCGGGAATTTGAAATTGTCTGCCGAATCGCCACCCTGAAGAGCAAGGGGTGATTTTTTATGTATTTTAGGAGAAAAATTCTTGTGGCCACAAACAGGCTCCCTTTCATTTTCGAAAAAACCAGCACTCCAGCGGATTTTAAAAGAGGATTTTATTCTTCACCAGAATCTATGAAGAAAACTAAAATATCCTAATTAGGTCAAAACTGTTAAAAATATATAGAGGTTTCAAGACAGAATAAGTATTATTTTTTAAGAATAAACTTCAAAATTCCAATACTCATAAATTCGCTCAAAAAATTTCTGTTCGCAAATTTGAAAAATACTTATCGCCTACTTCTCACCAAAAAAACAACATATTTTATCGCCAAGCGATTCTAAAAGTTGGAGTGTATACACCTGTCAAAGTCATTTATGAAATTGTTAAATTTAGAATGAAGCCTAGTTATTAATTTTTCCTAAAATAGGCCCTGAATTCTCCAGTCCCATAACATTTACACTCCGAAACATCTCAAAACCTTCATCAAAATTCCATATTGAGTTTCTAAAATCTAAAATAAACCGATTTGCTTTTTTTGATAGGTCGCCCAGCTAGTGACCTTCCTGCAACAACCAACAGGGTCGGTGCAACAAATCGCAACTCCACAGCCAATTTCGATACCGCAGCCCTTCAAAACGTTCGAGTCCAGAACAACACCGACGAATCTTACAACGTTCCAAGCAAACGCTCCACTCACGACATTTCAAGCCAGCGATAAGTCTAGCATAAGTCCAGCGAGTTCGAGTCTAGGATACACGAAAGATAGCCCCGTGAGCTCGAGTCTCGGTCAAAACAGCTCCAGTATTTACAACGAGAAGCTCAGCTTGAATGGATCTACAAATGGACAATCGACACCTTTGGTATATTCCAAAGACACGCATTCGAAACCAATGGGGTCTCATCTGCAAGAACTCGCCATTTCACCTTTTACTCACACCTACCATCCTGACAACTTGAGGGATAATAACCACTTGGATAATAATAGAGAATCGAGTCAACTCGATCTTGAATTAAATCCTCAGTGGGAATTTGAGAGTCCAATTGAAGCTGCCAACTACACCATTTTGTCTGAGTGGTCGCCAGGTCGTGACTACCTCATCGACGATTTCACGATTTTGGGCTTCCGACCCCAGGACGAAATCACCACGGAATTGTAAATTTACCCTTCTTCGGAATCCTTTCTTCCAAATTCTATTTTCAACCAAACTGTTGACTATGAATTCTTTCCATAACCAGAAATTCGATCTGTACAATACTGCTGATTTGATTAGGTTTAAGCGTTTATAGCATATCATGCAACATATCTTAAAACCAAATCCCTGACTTTTAATCTGGCCAGGTTTCCAAAACGGTTTCAGGTTTCATGTCATTCCTCTATTAAGTTAGACTAAAATTTACCGAACTATCGTAAATAAATTCCAGAAAATAATATATTTATTATTCAGATGCAATTTAGAATCACGTACTTCAGTACTAAATTGAGAATAAGCTTGTGTTCATCGAATTGTTGCAAAACGATTGCCTTTTTACGAGTGGTACCGTGAAATACCTAATTGCAAATGATACCTATATTTAACATGCCTAAGATTATATGAGAGTGAAACAAGATTGCGAAAATACCAAATAAGCATAAAATTGTTGTATAAAAAGAAAAGATCGGTTCTTATTTATATTTCATTTTCTTGAGCGTGCATATGTTTTTTTGTAATAACTGTATATTATAACTTGGTCGCTAAGTGTGCGGCCAAACTCAGACCGTATTTTTCTTATCCAGTGTCCTTTTTTATATGAAAAAAGACGAATCCGTTTCATTTTGAAACGCGCTATCTTCGTTCGCATGTAAGTGTCTTCGAATAAAAGAAGATTACATTTTTGATTGTATTTACTAAGGAGGAGGTTCATAATCATCTGGGTACGAATTTTGTACGCAGAGTTTTCGACCAATCGGTCTTGTGTATATATAATTGTATCATTGTAAATAGCGGTTAATATTTTAGTATAAATTTCAGCGACTATCGATTATACGATTAAAATAAAAGGAGGTACAAAATAGTCCGTGCGTTTTTTCATTTCCTTATCCTGACAAATTATTCGAAATTGTTATAATTTATAATATTTAAACTGTAACATTTTAATCAGTATTAGACGGGTACATGCGAAAACCTGGTCTTTACTAAACAATTGTAATAGTGTGAGAGCATTTTTTTGTGCAAGAAGATATAAATATTTAAAAATCGGTTAATATCTTTTGCTGCCCATTAAGATGGTATTTTCTTACTCTGGAATTTTTTAAATGAGAAGAATATTTTTTTTTGAAAACAGCAAAGAATTATTTTCTGTGAAAATGACCATTATTTCCATATTTCTGAATTGAAAAATTTATCAAATACACATGAAATTTCAAAAACTTTTTCTAAACCCGGAAATATTTTTCATCATTTGACCAATGTTCACAAAATAAAAAAGCAAACATACATTGTATTGTAAATAAATACACAAATACGCAAAGTGAAAATAATGATTTGTTTCAGTCATTTTCGTAAAAATTATAATATTTAGTAATTTTTTTCGTTTTTGTGCCAATTGTTCGCAGACAAAAGAACTGCTTATTACTTTTTGACTCACACAACACATTTTTTCAAAAAAATCCCATAATTCATATTTCCACAATATATGGAAAGCCAAGCGGAATAAATGAAGAAGACAAAATCATTTACGTCATACACACTGCCTTGATTAATATTTATTGTTCTAAATAGCAAGATCTGATCATATCTGCTATTGGAAACTCAACTATTTAATATCAATTTGAGGTTCAAAATTGATCTTTTTCGATCCAAAATTTAATTTTATGATTCAAAATTTGTGGTAAAAAATCAATCATTTTTGTTCATTTTATTTTTCTTAACAAAGATTCATATCTTTTTGGTTGAAAGTTCAACTATCGTGTTGGGAATCAACTGATTCAATTGAAAGTTAACCTACAGAAAATTCATCTTTTTTAATTGGAAATTAAGGTATCTGGTTGGGGGTTTCTGGTAAAGAATCGATAGATTCTTGAAGAAAAATTCTATTTTCGACTTGATGTAATTCAACCCTTTCATACAAAATTTGTTCAAGTCAATACTGATTGATTCGATTGAAAATACTCTCTCTTAATTGAAGATTGTGTTTTTGGCTTTGGGATTCATTTTTAACTGCACAAAATTCGCTTGGGCTTCGAAGTTGATCAACTTTTTAGAAATTGGACTACATATTTTGCTTAAAAAATTAACTATTTTGGTAGGCTATCCAACTTAATATTAAAAAAGTGAAATATTATTACAATATTTAACTATTTAGTAGGAGAAACTTTTTTTGTTGACAAATCCTATGTGACTACTTGGTCAAATACCTTTTTTGTTGAAAATACATATTTTTGGTTGTCGATTCAAATTTTCGGCACAAAATTTTTCTTTCAGGTGGAAAATTCATCTTTTTGGTAAGAAGTTGATCTTTTTTTAATGAATATTCAACAATTCGACACAAAATTAAACTGTGTGGTTAAAAAATCAACTCTATTAAAATATTGAACTACATATTTGGTTATGAATTTACTCCATTGTTGTGAATTTATATTTTTCGTTAAAAAATTAAACTGTTCTGTGAAAATTTGGTCTCTTTATCTTAAAAAAATCCGTAATTTGTATGAAGTTTGTTCTTTTGATTTCAGAAATCAAACAATTTTTTTTTAATCGATGTGTTTTCATGAAAATTCGTCTGTTTTGATCGAAGATTAATCTTTTTGGTGAAAATCCGTTAAAAATTCTTCAAAAAGAAGTCTGTCAAGTTAAAAAATCATGTTCTTTATTTGAAAGTTCAACCAAATGGTTGGAAATTGAAATTTTGTTGAAAATTTGTATTTTAGTAGGATATTAATCTTTTTGGTTAAAAATTCAGATATTTGGTGAAAAATTGAGCTTTTTTGTTGAAAGTTTATGATTTTTTGTTATTAAAAATTTCACTATTGTTCAAGTTGTTTTTTTTGGTCAGCAATTTTATTGTTCTGTTTGAAACTCTTCTTATTCGTTCGAAAATTCTACTAGTATAATAACAGTTTAGAAAAAATATTTTAAGCAATGATTCCGAGTTTTTCAAACAAGATGACTATTGTTCATAAAATTTGTCATTCAGAGTCTGACACTGCTTTTTTAAATTATATCTTTAAAAATTCCATGCGACTTTTTTAAGCCTTTAAGTCGATCCGAGCCGTGTTATGAAATTCAATGGAACGTTATTAATTATTCTTCAGCAATCATCGAATAATAAAATAAAATCATAATAAAGTGCAGTAAAAAATAGAAGTCTGTTCAAAACGAACGCAACGAATAAATTCGAATTTGCACGTCATGCGCGCGCAACCGGATGCTGCGCACGCAGTATTCGTACTCAGGAAAATATCTACTTTACGCCTTTTACCATCTAA
>WSXT02023565.1:0-14034 GCA_011762715.2 Neuroterus valhalla | reverse complement strand
TTTATACTTCAAGGTTTTCATTTTATGAAATAACACCGTTAAGGATATATACTA
The DNA here is from genome assembly GCA_011762715.2 of Neuroterus valhalla. Lineage (NCBI taxonomy): Eukaryota > Metazoa > Arthropoda > Insecta > Hymenoptera > Cynipidae > Neuroterus > Neuroterus valhalla. The sequence continues at coordinate 13,980 of WSXT02023565.1, read as the reverse complement.
CGTACAGTCAATCTCAGAATTTAATAGTCTTTATAATGATGTATAAAAATGACCAAAAGATATTAATTAATAATTGCTACGTATTTCTAAAAAGACTTCTAGGCGTGCTTCTGAAAAAAAAATTCAGGTTCAAATTTTTTATTTATCAGAATTTATTCAGAGTTTTAGTTCTTGCTTTCTCGTTAGGAAAAAATTACAATTCTTATCTAATCCTAATGATCAAGGCCTCATTTAATTCCCGAGAAGGTTCTCTACAATTCCATTTGGGCAGTGTTAATCAAAATTCGAACTTACATTGTTTATAACAATTACAATAATTATGATTTCCAAATAAATTTTTTCAATAAAACCTACTTAAGTAGAGTTTTAGAGAATCCTTCAAAGAATTAAATGAGGCCTTGATCATAATCATTGGATAAGAACTGTTATTAATAGATATATTTTGGTCGATTTTATGAATCATTTCGAAGATTATCGAATTTTCAGTTTGGCTATATGTAGAGTAAAACCTTAAAAAAAATTTCAACGAATTACAAGAAAGTCCTAAACTAATAGTGATAAATCGATAGGGCTGAGTGTGATACGAAATTATAAATTGTTTATGATATAAACAATTATATAGGTTAGGTTGTAAAGCAGCTGTGAGCTGTACCTCGCCCTTTGAGTTGTTTTTTAGATCTACCTTATATATATACATATATTTTTTTTGTACATTTTGTTTCTTGGTTGACAACTTAATAAAGATTTATCATTATTATATTCCAAATATTTGCGGAAAGGCTTGTTTTGAATTTTGCTTAAATTAACTTCGGACTCTCTACTTTTGATCGTCATTTTCTTTGATCAACAATAACTTGCGTGAACAAATATTTTTTATTTTCTTTGGCAAAGTGTCAACGATTCCAGATTTGCCGTCATTAGAAAATAACGGAGTCAACTTTTTTTTACTTCTTTGTATTTTTCCAAACTTCAAAGTCAATGCGGGAGGGTACAAAATATTTGAATGGAAACATCGCTATGCAGGTTTACATTGTTTCGCTTTGAACTTTTTTTTCTTATAATTTAAATCTCAACAAAAAATTTGCTGCTGCTCAAGATTCCATTGCTATTGGAGATTCGCACAAACAACTTTGTTTTTGCTACGCCTTGATGTAGGGGAGAGTGGGGAGTTGTGAGCCGGAAGGAGTTGAGATCAATTTCGATTTCCGCCATGCTGTGATTGCTAGGTCTGTTGTATGTACTGTTCAGTGTTTCTCTTGACCCAAACTAAGTTTTCAGTGAGCATTCATCGCATCTGCAGGCGTTCTTGGCCTTCAATTAAATAAATTATTGTTGAATCGCACCGAAAGTTTTTTTTGATACTTGTGTTTGTGGTATTCTGAGGCCCGTTTTGCACATTCCTTAGGCCATTGGCTCTTTGCACAAAAAAGGAAATTTTGATCATTGTTCTGTGTGTCGATAGCGATGCGTACATTCTAAATAAGTCCCATATGGGGAGTTATGAGTAACCAGTCGTAAGGAGTTGGAGGGAATTGATGAAGACTTCTGCATTATCTGTATGGGCACAATGCCGAAAAAATTAAATAGAAATAACGCAATGCATTGTAACATGTGCGACCATGCTGTGCACTTGAAGGGTGCCAACATGACGACTGGGAAATACACCTGTGTTCATTGCGAATCTGATTAATCTTTTTGAATCTTCTATTTACATCAAATTTATCTTAAATTTAATTTTCTACTACTTCAATGAACATAAATTATAAAAATATGCTGTTTTCTGACATTTTTCGACATGGCTCACAACTCCCCACCAAAAATTACGAATGCCGATTTTTTTACTTTGAGCCGATCTGCAATATTTCAAACGCGGCGATGATTTTTTCCAAATTCTTTTGTCCAGTAGTTGTGTTTAGATGTCCTCTAAAAATTCAACTTGAAACATTTACAATCTACCGATTTTTATGGAAGATACACCTCGAAAACAAAACCCGGCTTACAACTCCCCACTCTCCCCTACATATTCAAATGTTATTTACTCACTAGAAAATGGGATTCATAACATCTCCAAATAGTCTCGAACTGTTGACAGATTTTCGTATAACACAAGAAAAAAATAAAAAAACAAAACAGATATCACACTAACCATGAGTCTAACTTTTAATTACGCTGTTTTAATTTATCATCTAGAATAATCTAGAACAAATTTTACATCATTCATATATTTGAAATTTTTAAAGACAATTCTTGAGTAAAAAGGATAATATAAAAATCCTGATGATCCTAAACATTTTGAGAAAATCGCAGGATATTCGTTAACATTCAAGAAAAATCCAGAAGGTATAAGAAAATTATAAAACATTTGAAAAATGCATTTTTATAGACACTTATCCTTCTTTCTTTTTGTAATTATCATTTTTATCTAAAAATCGTATGTACGTAATTATAAAATAACTAAATGGATGATGTTATAAAAATAAATAATTCAAGACGTTGGTATTAGAAGAAAATCTTTTTTTAGCGCGCAGAAACAAATCTTTTTTTTCAACGCGCAGAAGAAAATTCTTTTCAGCGCGCAGAACGAAATTTGGATGCAGCTGACAACGGAATAAAAGTGTTTGACCCTTTTTTTTCTTATTCTGATGGATATCAGTGGAATATATCACCGATTGAAAATGGAAATGCCAGCAAAAAGTCTACACGTGACGATTCTCATCTCCAATCTATTTGAACTTCAAATGTTTTGATCCTTGTCGCTCTAGTGTTTCATACAATGTACATAAAGTGCTAATAAAATAAAAGAGACTGGATAATCGATCGTTGAAGTTGATGGTGTGGTTTGATCGTTGGTAAAAGAGGAAAATAGTAACCATCAGAATATAAGTGGATGAATACTGATAAACTGCAAGGCACTTGTGAATAATGACATAACCTGCATGCTAAATAATTGTGTTGTCGTGTGGGCTTATCAGGCACCTAAAAACAAGTTCATAGCACATCAGTACAAAAGAATACCGTTAGCTTAGACATTTCAATGTGAATAAAAATAGATCTATGTATAGTGTAAACATATCTCTACATGTAATCGTGCACGTGACAAAATTATATTTTGAAGAAGTTGAGAACATATGTACTTATAAGAATAGAAAACATACGTCGAACGTGACTCGTAAAATGTAAGACTGCGAAGTAAGAAATTATTGTACTAACACGAGAGCAAATTGTCACCAAAAAGAATTCGTTGTGAAATTCGTTGACAGAAGCAATCTTCATAAGAGCCTATTTTTTGTTAACTCAACAAATTGCTTTCATTGTTTAAAAAATGAGATTTCAATTGATGAATCACTATGACGAAAGAGAGTGATTGTCACGTTCAGAGAAGGCATCAAACCCATTCTTCAAAATTTGTAGTATCGTAATAATCAAGAAATTACGTGTTACTTATGATTAATTATGAAATCGAATAACTTGAACTCCTGAAAATATTCAAGTTTCTCATTTAAATTTAGGTTAGTCACAAGTTGTTTTTGAAACATTCAACGAGATAATTGAAAGACTACTGCAGATTGCAGAGTTGTCATGAATTGTTTTGGTTTCCGATAATCAATCTGAGTGAAAATATGAATAGATTAGGGTTGCCAACTGCTACCAAATGACCGGGAATTTATTTTAAAACCAGGAATTCACTTGACTTAACCTAGACTATTCAAAATTCTACAGAAAAGATACGAGAAATGACCGCTTTCTTTTTATGAATCAAAATGAGATCTTATCATTTGATTTAAAGAATGTAACGTTCCTTTAATATGATTCTCAAAATATTTAAATATATCTATACGTCATGAGAGGAAGAAATAAAAATATTCTATTATAAGAAAAACGTTTTGCAAATTTTATGCTCTGTGATATTCTTTTAGAACTGACTCAAATTTGATAATCGAACTGATAATAGCCCAAACCTACAGGAAGAATTATTATCTTCATTTTTTCGAAAAAATGTTTCTATCACGTTTTATTCGCTTTTCCTCATTTATCTGAATTGAAACAGTGAATTTCAGAAAATAATTATAGTTTTTATTTTAGGGCATGAAGTTTTAGTGTAGAAGTATAATTTCACTTGGAACAGGGAATTTTCTTCATGGAACGGGAACTTTTTAAACAAATTATAATTCGAATTAGGGAAAGAAGAATCTTTTTAAATCGTTCTTTTAATTCCAAATTTTAAAGGCCTTATCTTCTTAATTTTAAATAAAGAAAGTACTTTAAGCAGTCTTTAGAGTAGAAGTAGTATTCCGGAGAAGAAATATTTCTGAATTATATGTTAGAAAACTTGTTTACATTGCTTATTGAAAATTCATCCTTTTTTAGTTAAAACATCAACAACTGGTTTTAAATTTAAACTTGTTTGTTAAAAATCAATTCATCTTTTTTTAGTGAAAATTCAAGTATTAGGTTGAACATTGATTCTTCAATTTGAAAATTAAACTATTTCTTTGATAATTTATGTACTTTATGGAAAATTTGGCTTTTTTGTAGAAAATTAATCTCTATCACTCTTTTTGAGTTTAAAATCCAATTATTTCGTTGAAACTTTACATATATTGTTGAAAAATGAATTTTTTTGGTAGAAAATTATTTTTTTTCCGGAAGGTAATATTCTTATCCAAAAAAATCTTTAAGATTAACAATTCGAGTTATGCAGTTAAACATGTTTCAGTTTAGTCGAACATTCATCTAGTTGAGACTCTCAATGTTTGGTTTGAAATTAATTTTTTGAGCCAAAAATGTCACTATTCCAGTTTTGTTTAAAAATTTCTATTTGTATAGATCAAGTTTAAACCGCTTCGTTAAAAATAGTATTTTTTGGTTGAAAAATGAATTTTTTGTAAAAAATTGAACTATTCTAGTTGAATGTTCATCACTTCAGTTAAAAATTCCTCTTTCTGGTTCAAAAATCAACTGCTTCATATAAAAATTTACAATTTCATTCAATTTTTCATCATTTTGTATAAGAATGTAATAATTTTTTTGAAGGTTAGTCATGTTCGTTTGTTGAAAGTTGGCTTTTTTGTTGGAAGTTAGTATTTTTATAAGTATCTTCTTTTAACTGAAAACTTAACTTATTCCAATTGAAAATTCCACAGATTAAGGTCAATATTTATTTGTCTAGTTAAACATCCATTTTTTCAATTAAAAATTTGAGCATTCAAATTTTCGTTGACGATTTAGTTTTACAGCAAAAGTTAATCTAGCTGTTTGAGAACTCAACTCCTTCAGCTGTAGATTCTTTATTTTAGTAGAAAATTCTTATGCTTGGTTTGAAATTATTTTGTTGAACTAAACCACTTGTTCTTAGAAAATTATTCTTTCTATTTGAAAATTCACCTTCATGATTAGAAATTAGAGTGCTCCAGTTGAATATTTATCTTTTTTGTTAACGATTTTTCTTCTTGGTTTGGAAATTAACGGTTCTGGTCACAGATTCATAATGTTATTTGAAAATTCATCACATTGTTTCAAAAATGAACTGTTTTGTTGGAAATCCGTTTTTTTTTTGTTATCGTAAATTGATTGTTTTAAAATGTAAGTTTAACTGTTCCAATTCCTGTAAAAAAATTGATTTTTTTTTTGTTGGAAATTTTATTATTCTTTTTAAAACTGATTTTTTAGGCAATTTTTGATCTGTTGTGTTAGAGGTTGTTTAGAATGAACGTCATGAATAAAACTCAATGTTTGTGTTTTGCGACAAATATAAATATGTTACTTCTAGCTGACCGGGAAAATTGAAAAACTTGCCCGTGAAGAACCAGGAAATAACCGGGAATTTGAAATCGTCTGCCGAATTGCCACTCTGGAAATACAAATCGCTAAAAAAGAGAATTGAAAAGTTTTTGATGATTTCGTTATTTTTCAATTTAAATTCACATCCATTCAAATCCGGGACATGTGGGACGCATCTCAGGTTTGCGGGACGTTTCGCGGGACAAATTTCAAGGCGAGACAGGACCTACAAATGCGGGACTGTCCCGGGCAATGCGGGACTGTCCCGGGCAATCCGGGACGGTTGGCAGCCCTAGAATAGATGTAAATTCGTTGGTAAACGGATGAAAGAAGCAAGAGGTAACCTTGAAAAAATAAATCACTTTGGAAAAACAAATCACTTTGAAAAAATAAATTACTTTGAAAGCAATGAGTTTTTAATTTAAAATACTGGAATGGTTTTGCAGGTGATAAGGATAAGAATAAGATGAGTGTTTGGAAAAGCTATTGATTATTTTCCACATTTGATGCAACCATTAATCAAAATGTGGAAAGTGCTACATCATATGTCAAACTTTTATGGGAATATTGATCTTCTCTCATTAGACATAAATTTAATGTTTCTTTTATTACTAAAGTTTTATTTAAATGCTGACCTTGACTCATTTGCTGACCTTGACTCATTTGCTGACCTTGACTCACTAATAAATTAATGTTGATATGAAAAACGAGACACTAAATATCTCAGGTAACTTTAACAATGCAGGAATCCAATTGAGGCAGCGAATAAAAAATTCAAGGACAATCACTAATTGATTGCTTATCAATTGAGTGTGTAGAGGCTCACCGTTGAAGCAGACAAATTTTTTGAATTCTACAATATTTTACATCACTAACATTGTCAGACAAGGCCACTCTCATGCTTCGGTCGTTCGTTCTGCCTTGTACATAATTTATATACATACATACATACATAATATAAATTTTTATCGATGTTCAATGCGTACTTGTTCATGAAACTTTATACTCGATACTGCAGACTTATTCCTTTTTTATACAAAACTTGAAGCTCAACCAATTTTCTTACTTCTTGACTAAAGACCTAACCTAAGTGCACAAAAGCAACAGAAAAATAAGCTTGTATTAGACATTTCAGAGCTGAGTACTTTGTTCAAGGATAATTTCAAAATAGAACTACAGTGGAAAAAAACTTTATTGATAAGGAACTAACGAAAATCTAATCCAAAATTACCACTTCCTTTTACAATTCAAGCTTGAAGGGAAATTCTACCCTAGGAAGGCAATTAGCGATGAGGAAATTCGCTTTGAGAAATGTTATTATTTCAGTGCCTTTAAATCAGTACAAAGACTCGAGAGAACTACAACAAACGTCCTCAGGTAATTACAGTTTTCCTGAGCGGTATTTCAGGAAGGAAAATAATTATGCGCTTGGTAATTGCGCGAAGATGTTACTTATAAGATACCTTAAGAAACCGCGTAACGAGAATTTTGTGAAAAAAAAAACCAGTTTTTAAATAAAAATGGATGGAATAGAAAAAAAAATTTTAACATTAATAACGCAGTCTTTTTTGTTCGCGGAACAAACAATTTCAAAAAAAGCAGTTCACGCAAATTTAGTGGTAGACAGTCATGATAATATTTTGATTTATCTATATACCCCACTTTCTTTAGAAAATAAGGCTAAAAATAGATTTTTGAAATTGTTTTCACGTCAGGATGACTCAATTTGAAAATCCAAATAAAATTGTCGATAGTGAAGAATTAATAAATGTTTATTTTGAAGGCGTATGTTAAAACGAATTTTCAGAAATAATATCCACTCTTGAATATGAACAAATATGTGGAATTAGTTTGAAATTTGAATTTTATTTGGATTGCACGTAATTATCTTCAAAACAATAAACAATTTTTGATTACTTTTCAACTCAGGAAACTGTTAACCATCTCAAAAGAATGAAAAATCTGTTTCAATGATGTTTTTACTGACTTAAATATATCTCTCAATTAGAATATTACAAAAATTGTTTTTTGTTTTAGATATCTACATCCCTGGAATCTCAAAAGAAAACTTAGAGTTGCATGGAAATGAAATAATTATTTCTAATGAGTAATTCCGTAAGAAGTGTATCTCTCGTAATTCCGTGCAAGTTTTAGAGAAATAAATTTTTTAATTAACAAACCATAGAGGATCTTCGTTTCACGAGTAGACTCTCTCTCAGTCAGGTTCGCACTTTCACACTCCATGATATTTCACTGCAAACTGTTTACACTTTTCACGACTTGGAGGTGTATTTTTTGTCATTTCAATTTTATCAATGTAAAATTAAACGACGCACGAAGCGTAGACCACCGCCTCGTAGCGACTGTGCTGTCGCCGTCGTATTTCTGTGTAATGCTGGCGGCTCCGGTTTGATATCGACTAAAGAGGGTTGGCCGACATTGAGACGAGCGGAGGGTAAGCGAAGCAGTCAAATGACCGAAAAGAGGGTTGATTTCATAGATAAGGCAAAAAACATTCTGGAAGTGATTCGGAAATTTTTGCTTCTCAAAAAAAGCAAGAAAAGCAATGATTAATATACAAATATGAAGCAAGATTGATATGATTACAGTTTTCCATTTTACATTTTAAATACTTCAACATAAAGTATATTTTGAAATGTTCAGTTTAGACAATTTTTCCATCATTTCAAAGAATTATTTAGAAAGAGGTTTCGAAAAAGGGAGAGAGACTCAAAACAATTTAATTACCATCTTGGTGAACCTTCATGAATTTTGATTTGCAAATCTAACATTTTGGACGTTTAAATTTAAACACATCCGTCTATCAAAAGAAAATCGCATATCTTCTGGCTTCGGATATTAACTAACCCTAGAAAAATGATTTATAGACATTTAGTTCAAAATCTTGAAATCCTACAATAGTGTGCTAATTTCAATTTAGAACCATAAAATGTTGATCGTTTCGGATTTAGATTAGTTTTTGAACCAAACATTGGTTCAATTATTTTTCGAACCATGAAATATAATTATTTTCAACCGATGCCATCGAAATCATACAACTTTCATAATGTTCAAAATCATTCTGACTTTTTTCAACGAAAAACCATGAAGGTTTTAGACATGACTTATGCTTGAAATGAAAAAACCGTAACTGTAACTGCAATACATCTTAACAATCGATTATGTTCAATGAAACTAATATCAGAAGTCAAAAAATATACGTCAATTGCCGAGTATTAGTTTTTAATTGATAATTTCATTTCGTTCCGAAATTTCGAAGATTTGAAATAGAAGAGTTTCATACATTTTCAATTGGATATGATTATTATTTACAATCAGTTTCAAACTTTCAATTCATAAAATGTATTTAGCTCTTATTTCCTAAGCATTTATTTAAAAGAATGAAATATACAATTTTCAAACAGTTAATCTAGAATTTCAGAATTCCTAACGCTGTGAACTTGAAGGAATTCAGAGTGTTATGATTCCGAAGTTAAAATAAAAATATTCCATTTAGACATTTTCAGTTTAAACTTATTGAATTCCAAATTGGGAGAGTTTTTTAAATGCTCATCTGAAAATGATGGAATTTCAATTACTTTTAATAATGATTATTATTTACAATCAGTTTCAAACTTTTAATTAATAAAATAAATTTAGTTTTGATTTCCTAAGCATTCATAAAAAAAATGAAATATACTTACAATTTTCAAACAGTGAATTTTGAATTTCAGAATTCCTAACGCTTTGAACTTGGAGGGATTCAGAGTGTTATGATTCAGAAATTAGAGTAAAAATGTTCCGTTTAGACATTTTTCAATTTAAACTTGTTGAATCCCAAATTGGGAGGGTTTTTTAAATGGCTACCTAAAAATGGTGGAATTTCAATTACTTTCAATAATGATTATTATTTACAAACAGTTTCAAACTTTTAATTAATAAAATGAATTTTGCTCTTATTTCTTAACCCTCAGGGTACGGACTGGGTTAGCGTAACCCAGGCGGATTTTGAAATTGGTGGCATTCCGGAATAAGTGATGGGAGATCCGGACCAGGGGGGGAAAAAAGTTTGAGGTGGGGAGACCGAGAGTTAGTTGGCAGCATCAGCTGACGCCTTCTGCCCAACCTGTATGATTTCGAAATTTGGTGTCGGGTAGTTTTCACCCAGTCCGTACTGAACGCTACAAAATCCAGTGTTTTAAAATATAAAAATTGCATGAAATAATCCAAATATCGTCGGTAGAATCTTTGTTTATGCAAAAAAAGTTCTTTACTATAAAGAACTAGTGCAAAATGAAAATATTAAATGAATAAAAAATCAATAAAATTTTTACAAAAAATTTGTATACAAAATTTCATTTATTTATTAACATTATTCCTACTCGCATGTGCCATTACTTATGTATTTTGTACTTTATAAATTTTTTTTACATTATTTGTGGGAAATATATCGAGTAAATTTCTTTTTTATTTACAAAAAAACGCCTACATTCAAATCCTTAAAAAAATATACTTTTTGGAGTAAATCGAAAAACCGGCAAAACACTTTTGAAGAGCAACTCTCTAGCTCTCCAACGGTCACTAACAAAATGTTGATATCTCATTTTTTCATCAAACTATAAACAATTGCAAAAAAAAAATTTTTGAGCAAATTTATCGAAACATGTTCAGTTTTTCAACTACAGCTTTTTTCATTCTAGAAAAACCAAAAATATAATTACACATCTGTATTTCTGATAAAATTTACGATTGATTTAAAAAAAAAATGTTGCGATTGATCAAATACAGACTGACCTGCAGTCGATCAAAGTTGCCGGGTTAGGCTAATCCATGTCCGTACGGATCGGGACTTTTTTTAAAGTCCGTACCCTGAGGGCTAAGCATTCATTTAAAAAAATGAAATATAAAATTTTCAAACAGTGAATCTAGAATTTTAGAATTCCTGAAGCTTTGAACTTAAAGGAATTCAGAGTGAATCCCAAATAGGGAGGGTTTTTTGAATGGTTATCTAAGAATTATGGAATTTCAATTACTTTCAATACGAAATTGTTATATTTCAAGCTTTGAATTGAGAATTGTTTAATTTCAACCACGCTTTCAATTTCTAATTATTCTAATTTTTGAAGCTTCCCATTCCATGAAGTTTATTTTTCCAAACATTTCCAGCATTTTCAAACTTTAAATCTTAATTTATGCAATCCTGAACGTTTTAAATGAAGATGTTCCAAAATATTTCGAATCTAAGGTCAATGCAGAAATGTTTATCTCTCATGGATATCAATTCCAACTCATTTAATTTCAAACTGAGAGACTTCAAATGCTGATTCTCCTATTTTAAACTTTAAACTGGAAATTCGATAATTCTTAACGCTTTTGGTCTCGAATGATAATATTTAAAATCTTTTTAATTTTTTAATGTCTTTTTATCTCAATTTTATTGTAAAATCATCCAATTGTAAATGTTTTTCATTCGAGAATGATTTCTATTCAAATTTTTCTAACTTGAGATTGTAATTTTTTTGAAATTTCAATCTGATACTATTGAAGTTCAAAAATGTCTCATTTGAAGTTATTTATAGAGCCGTAGTTGGTTCAGAATTTTTAGATTTTGCCCATTTTTAAGCCCAATGTCTTCATTTATTTTAAATTAGAAGAATGTTAATTTTATGGTCATATTCTGAAAACTTTGAACGCTCTAGGCTGAAAACTGTTTTTATTTGACCAGTTTATAAATTCAAAAGAATTTGAACCTACTACATTTGAAAATATCTTATTCCCAGGATTGTAATCTGAAATTACTCGATTTTGGACCATTTCGAAATTAGATCCATTTTTCAATTCTTTCGTTTATAACTTCTTCAATTCAAAATTTCCCGACTTCAAATTATTCGACTAAAAGTAATAGTAGTTTGAAATGTTCGAATATCCAATCTCAAAATATTTAACTCTAAGCATTCCGAAACGTTCATTCGGTAGCTAATGATAGAACTTCAGATCCTTCTGATTAGGAAGTGTACTATTTTCTTATTTCTAATTTCATATTCTTTAAACTGGAAATTTATCCATTTGGGAGAACATAACTTACAATTAATATAACTATAGTATCATTCTGAGAACTATGAATGCGAAATATTTTGAGTTGAAACACTTTCGATTTTTGAATTATTCATTTTGAAAACATATTGATAAACTTAATGCGTCATTAGAGCTTCACTTCCAATTGGGATTAAAAAATGGTCAAAATGTGTTTCTGAACTTTCAATAATTATAACTACGAACAAATCGAATTGAAAAAAAAAACAGGAGTAGAGAAACAAAATAATCTCTGCGAACCAACTTCATAGTGCTTACAGAAAATTGCGAAATTGATCCTGACGAATTACGTGTAAATTAATCAAATATTATTTCATATTATCAGTGGCGGGCCCAGCAACAATTCTTGAGGGGAGGGGTGGGGGGATATTTTTTGAACACATATCACTCATCATTTTTCACAGTTGAACATTATGAAAAAACATGTTACAGAGCTCAGGGGGGGGGGGGGGGCTAGATCCGCCACTGATTTTATACTTCTGAACTTTAGAATTTCAAATAATAAATCGAACCATTTCGAAACAACAGGAATAAAAAAAGCAGTTCTGCGAACCTGCTTCATGTTGCGAACAGAATACATTTTTATAAGTTGTTTGCTTTTGGGGGGGAATGATAATATTCAATTTATTCTACAAATACATTTTTTTTGTATTTCGAGTAGAGACTTACTTTCTTTATGGAGAAAGATATTTCAATACTTGGTGCTGATGTAGAAAGAGGGAAATCAGCAAACATTATTGATGAATTTTTCGTTAAAAATTTAGAAATAATTGTTGCGTTAAAAATGATTTTTCGATATTATTCTGTTTCGGACAAGAATATTCTAAATAAATATTGAGAAAAAGAAAATTCAGTATTTAAATCATAATTCAGTATACCAATTGTATTAGAGGAAAAACATAGAAGTTTCATGGAAGACCGATTAAACTGAGGAACTTATGTTGCGGATAAAATAACATTATTATAAATTAATTATTATTATTCTATTAATCGAAAGTTTGAATCTGATCGTAAATAATAATCATATCCAATCGAAAATGTATGAAACTCTTCTATTTCAAATCTTCGAAATTTCAGAACGAAATGAAATTATCAATTAAAGACTAATTCTCGGCAAGACGTAGGGTTTTCCGACTCCTGATATTAGTTTCACAGAACATAATCGATTGTTAAGATGTATAGCAGCTACAGTTACGGTTTGTTCATTTCAAGCATAAGTCAAGTCTTTAACCTCTATGGTTTTCCGTTGAGAAAAGTCAGAATGAGTTTGAATATTATGAAAGTTGTATGATTTCGATGGCATTGATTGAAAATAATTATATTTTATAGTTAGAAAAATAATAGAACCAATATTTGGTTGAAAAACTAATCTAAATCCGAAATGATCAAAATTTTATGATTCTAAATTGAAATTAGCACACTATTGTAGGATTTCAAGATTTTGAACTAAATGTCCGAATAAATCATTTTTCTAGCGTTAGTTAATGTCCGGAGCCAGTAGATGTGCAATTTGCTTTTGATGGACGGATGTGTTTAAATTTAAACGTCCAAAATATTAGATTTCCAAATTAAAATTCATGAAGGTTTACCAAGATTGTCACTAAATTGTTTTGAGTCGCTCTCCTATTTTCGAAGCCTCTTTCTGAATTAATCTTCGAAATAATTGAAAAATTGTCTAAATTTAACATTTCAAAATATACATTTGTTGAAGTAATTAAAATGTAAAAAGGAAAAACTGTAATCATATCAATTGAATCGGCTAATGTAATTATATCGGCTAATTAATGATGAATTATCTCAAGTCATCATCGTATATGCAAATGTATGTGTTCAAAAAATATTATTGACGTTTCCACTATCTAGGTCTTTTACAGCATGAATGAAGATAAACACTTAAGATTTGTCACTATGAATATACATAATAAACGAGAATTTGAAGGCTTAACTGGAAGTTGCAAGCATGAGTCGATGCAAGTGAAGGAAACCCATTCTGATCCGATAGCAAATATGAATTTAGGAATGAAGAAATGTCTTTTCAAATTTTGTTATTCACTCAGAGAAAAATTTCTTGAGAAGAAGTGAATAACATTTCGGATTATTATTTTT
>WSXT02023554.1:0-14034 GCA_011762715.2 Neuroterus valhalla | reverse complement strand
GGTAATGCTGGATGGCTGATAATAAAGTCTGACGATCTTAAAGAAATATACATGTGTTGAAGTTTAACTTTGACGTTCTTGCAATTTAAATATTATAAAATTATAATCTAATATACGTTAGGATATGAAAAGCCATATTTTATTAATAATATTTATTAAAATGAAGGCACTGATGAATACGAATGCGAATATTCCTAAAAATTTGTAGATTGTGCTTTCGACATATAAATGAAAATATGTTTTGATGTTCAAATAATTTCCACTGATTCTTCTTAACCTATAAAAAAGTTACACTCACCATGAAATATTTATTTATTAATGGGGGAAAATACATCAAATGACATATAATTCATTGTCTTTGAATTAAATTTTTTCAATCCTACCTTATCCTTGTCTTGCATTCTTATATTTTTTGATTCCGTATAATACTTTTGATTTTGCTTTTTTTTTTAATTCTTGCAGTTACAACATTTTCTTCGGAATATTCCTTAGATCCTGACTTACCCTTTAACTTCCCTGTAACTTAGCCATTCTTGTTTTCGGATAACCGCTGCGTATGGCCTGGGATTTATTGGTTATGTTGCCCTTTAAACATCTTTCTAAATGTTGTCTACAATCTCTTCTTTGCACATCTTACAACGTATTATGTATTTGAATGTAATTGGTGAGCAAAATAATTCCAAAATCAATTCCGTTGCTTTTATTTCCTTATTCCTTCACATTTTGGATTTTACCGCATTTACCTATTTACAACACGTGATCGGTAAATAACGGGTAAATGACGGTCAGACTGCTGTCAGTCCCATCTCTATTTACAACCCTAGCTGAGCGCACGTACGCGCGAGCGCGGAGTGGTATTAGTGCGAGAAGTCCGCGATTCACGTCGACCAATCAGCCCTGAGCTAGTTCGCAACTCTCTACCTAGAGGCTCTCTAGTTATCCCCCTTGAATTTCGCTCCATCTTTGACCAGTAAGAGCGGTCCTTCTCTATCGCAAGTTTGGAAGGACCTAACCTAATGTGGCATCTTGGAGGCAGAAAGTCTACCAGCGTAACATGCTTGAATTGGGTATTGAACAGAAGAAGAGGTTTTTTTTGTATTTTGATAATGCCAGTGCTTGAATTATTTCATTTTTTAAATCATCTCCGATACGACGAAGAATTCTACGACTTTTGTTAAAATAGGACCAAAAATGTGATATTTTGACTGTATACCTTCGAAATGGATTACATTCAACCGTAGAAACGGAAAATCAAAAAATAAATTCATGCCTTTCCCTCAGAACAAACAGAGCAATTAGCTTTTGCATTCGAAAATTCATCGAGTTATGCTGGACTTTTTTGTGAATAAGAAAAACAAAAAGGGCATTTATTCGTAAAAAAAGGTTATTGGGAATTAAAGTGGATCTTTGTTAACGAAAGAAAAAAACTTTGCGTAACGAAACTGGCATGGCCCATAACAATTTGCCTGGTGCGGACCGTAAAAATAAAAGGAAAATTCCATCAGGGCTCAACCCAGGGAGAAATTGACAAGACCTTACCATTGGCGCACGATTGGACCAATACGGGACGCCATATTGGAGAAATATTCTTGACCGTTGTTGGGAAAACCTTGGGGTGTCTACGCCCGTGCCAAGACTCGCGCGGCCGATGATGGCAAAATACAATTGCTATTACTAGAAAAAAGTATTAAATTAAAATTTTTGTAGAATAATGTATCATTTATTAATATTTCAATTTTCTTAGGATTATTTTTTCCAACATTCCGAATCTATTTATCCGATTGGCAAAACTAATTTGTTTTTACTTCCGTACTCCCGGTTTTGTGGAAACGAACTCTCCAAATAAGATTGATCTTTGCACAAAAACTACGAATTTTTTACCTTTGGGCATAAAACAAATTATATTCACAGGATTTTGGGGTAAAGTTTCGAAATTTTTTCATAATTGGTACATCGATAGTGTTTGTTAGGACAAAATCTTCTACTAAGTTTGACGCTAAAATATCGATTAGATCAAAAGTTTTGATCCAACAAAAAAAAGGCGAATTTTTTTTATAAGCGCTGTAAGTCGAGGATTACTGATCGGATTGAGACGTTCTTTTTTTGGAAATACGCGGGAAAACATGTACTTTAAACGTATATGAATGATGAACCATGTTATTTATTAATTAAAAGGTTATGAACATTTGAAATAAACAATTGCGATTCTTACCAAAAGGAGCACGTTTTTTTGAAAAATTTTAATTGCAATCGATTCCTCGAACAATTTTTCATAGGAATACGTTTTAAAATATATTTAACTTTGATTAGAGAATGTGCAGTGAACGTGCAATCAAAGCGCGGAGTATGTGTGGAGATACTGACTCGGAAGGCGACTTGTTATTACCATGGTAACGGCTTGTTGGGACGCATTACTCTCAAGGGCGCTGCACCACGCTTTGTTTGTACGCTCACTGCACATTCCCTAATCGAAGCTTAAGATATTTTAAAAAGTATTCTTTTGCAAAATTGTTCAAGGCATCGGTTGCAGTTAGAATTTTCTAGATAAAACGTGACCCTTTTGGTAAAAATCGCAATTGTTCAATTTAAACGTTCACAACTTCTTAATTAATGAATAACTTGGTTCATTATTTGCATACATTTAAATTACAAGTTTTTCCGCGTATTTCAAAATAAAGAATGTATTCACCCCAAAATCCTGTGAATATAATTTGTTTTCTGCCTTTGGCCTATTATTTGTATGCAGATGATGATGAAAAAAAAATTTCTGAAATTTTCGCATCTTATATTTTCCTCCTAAACATTTGAAAAAAAGGCTCTAAGAAAATTTTGTGTTTCATCTTTTCAAAGAATCATTAGGCACCATTTTCCTATTCTTCCTTGGGTGCTCTCATTTGCAAACTGAGCACAGAAAACCCTTGAAATCTCAAAACTTTTGAGAAGAGCAAGATTAGAGGAAAAAAAAAAAAAGATTTTTTAATGGGAAAAAACAGGAAAATCCTTATTAGAAATGAATGGCAAGTGAACTGTACAAGTACTCATCATTTCCAACAATGTATGAAAAATTGTGAGGTTCTAAGGAAAAAACTCCTTCTTTTCGAAAATTGAAATCATTTTATTATTTTCCATTATTTTCTATTCTTCTTCTTATTTGGTTTTGTTTCTCTATTTGGAAGCTTTATAATTATCAGGTATTGAATACATTCTGAATATATAACAAATAATCAGGAGCATAATTAGTAGAACAAAACTTTTTTCCAAATATTTTCAATGCTGATTCCAGTTCCGAATATTATGAAAGTTATTTTACTCAAAAAATAACAATTTGAAGATCTAAATCAGATTAGGAAATAATCTCGAAACAGGCTTACGTGATTTATCAAAATCGCAGTTCTGAAATAAAATAGTACTGCTTGCGCATCCTCTCTTGCGCGATGGACGTGGTTTCGATTAGTGTCGCACAGGGAGCGTTAGCTTTATAGATCTCTCACAGTCAAGATAATTTGTCCAATCTTTGAAAGGAGAAAAATATGCAGCTATTAGTTGTCGAAAATTTAAGTTTCCGACACTGCTGGTCAGTTCGACTTGACTGTATCCTATTTTTTTGTTACTGTTCTTTGAGAGAAGGAAGAACAAGAAAGAAGGAGAATAAAAAACATATTGAGGTATTAATAAATGATACATTATTTAAGAAAATACGACTCGATAGAACCGTTCCGGAGGAGTTCATTGTCCATTTTTGAATCGAATAAATATTTTCAAGGAAATTGAAGTATTAATAAGTAATACATTATTTTCAAAAATTTTCAATCATTTACTATTTTTTTTTTTTCGAGTATTGACGATTGTATTTTGCCAAGGCATGGTCCAATATTCGGCCATTCATTGGCCGCCCGAGTCTTGGCGCGGGCTTAGACACCCCAAGCTAAGGACCCTCTAGGGAAGAACGCGACAATCTACCAGTATTCACGGATTGGTGGAGAGGCAATCCGGGATAGTTCCGGTCCGGCGGTTATGGTGGGGATGTAGTTACACGTTACACGTTCACTCGGCGTATTCATGGGATATCTTATTCTCCGAATGTATCGAGTTTTACAATATTCAAACGGAGCGCGCTAACGTGGTATGACGACTTCCTATCCCAGATCGTAGCTGGGGGCTAATGGTGGGGGAAGATTTTCGCGTCCTTCACTGGAGGGTCCTTATCCCAAACTTTTTCGAACGTTGGACCGATACTGGCCACCAATACGGGTTCAACATCGTGAGCATTGGCCCCCAGTATTAGCCTAATCTTGGGCCAATGGTAAATTTCTCCCTTGGTAGTAACAAACCATCAAGATTTCTACACGGGACAGCTAGGAAAATAAATGGATAAGAGGATGGAAGGAGTAGCAATATCTGAAATTGATGGCCCACGTGAGATGTAGGAACATAGAAGATTGGAATGGATATTGGGAAAAAGGAGAGGAAGGAATATCCATGCCAATGACATCTAGGACAATTGCAAGTATCTTGCATAAAGAAGAAAAGGTCGTGAATTGGCTAAGGGAATTGGGGAAGAAGGCGAGGGAGAAGAGATCAAGTGTGAATAAAACATGAGAAGGAAAATGTGAAACCTGTTGAAATTGAGGTAGTGATTAGCATTGGCAAATAAAAAGGTACAGATCAAGATAAGGAAAGCGATGCGTGTCAGCGATAAACTGAGACGATGCGATGACTCTTGGGCAATGCGTTTAGACGAACCGTTGATTTTGAGGTTGTTAAGTTATAGTAACTATAAATATATAATTAATGTAGATTTTACAAAACGGAAATTTTTACCTGATGCAGTTGTCAGGATCATTTTCGCAATCAATATTGCAGCGGAACCTTTCCCATGCGAGCCATCCCATAGGAGGTGTTCGTGCCAATCCATTTTCCAGAGCAGTCACAAAAGTTGCGACCGAAAAAATAACTACGAAGAGACACCACATCCTTGATGTCTGCATTTTCCTGTTAGAGAGATATGTATTTAATAACGTCGGTAACCATAAACTTTTTTCATCCTCTGCCACACTTGAGGAATATAGAAAATAAAAGAACTAACTGTAAAACGCTTTATAGTTTCTCCTATTTTATGATCAGGTGCTGGTCGAGAAAATTGTAGAGGGTCGGACTAGTACTGTAACGGTGTTTCGATCAGGCTCTAGCTAGACTTTTTAAATCAGGCACAAATAAGACTTGCTTTTTGTGGCCTGAATGATCGTCTTCACACACCTTTTAGTCCAAGAGCGAACTACATAAAACAGTGCCGATAAGGTGCACGAATAAAGTACGCGAATCGTGTACCTTATCGATGCTGTTTTATGAAGCTAGCTCTCCGACTATTTCTATTACCTGATTCATATTCGACTACTTCTCTGTAAGTAGGAGAATAAAACTCTACTGGTTAAAAATGCATCGACAGTTGCTTCGGATAATTATTTATGTCAATAAGAAGATAAATACTGATAATACAACTATGTTCCTGATAAAACAAGTGAATCTCTACTAGTAAAGATGAATCCACTGAAAGGAGATACAAATTATTAATAGAATAGTTGGATTTTCAATCGAAAAAGATTTTTAGGAAAGACAGAATCAGAATCCAAACCAAATTGCGGAATTTCCGAACAAAAATTTTTTTTCCAAATCGTTAAAATACGCCGATCCTCAAATAAAAATGGAGTAATTGAATTTTTAGTTAAAAAGATAATGTTGGTCTACAAGAAAAAAATTTATCTACGATAAATTTTTCGATTTCCAAACAGGAAAGATCGGTTATATACCAAAAATGGAGATATTGAATTTTTAGGTGAAAGAAAAATTTTCTTCCTCAAAAAGAAAATTAATTTTGGCAAATATCCAAAATGTCTACCAGAAAAGATCAGGTATGAACTAAAACTGAGTATTCGAATTTTCAAAAACCAAATTATAGCTTGAAAATATAAAATATCAACCAAAAAAGATGAAAGTAGAAAAAGAAGTTTTTCGCAAGAAACATGACTTATTAACCGAGAGAAACTCGCTACTCAAGAAAGGCACGAATTGAAACAAAATCACGATGACAGAATTGTTATGAATTCTGAACTAGAAGAAATAAATGGGTGGACCTGAAACTTCCAGGTCAGCCCTGAAGATGCAAACAGTAATTTTTGCGGAATGTCGGCAAAATTTGTAGTTTTCAACATGATCATAACCTAAAACACCTTTTTAATAATGATTTTTCAAATATTCAAGATTCGCAGATTCCACTCATATATTGAGTTGAGAAAGATGATAATCCAGAAAAAGGTGCAATATTCCGCAGTTGAGGGTTTCCAAAATCATTTTGAGGCCATGTTAAACTTGCCCAATTCCTACCTTACCGACATATTTTTTTGCAACAACTCACGTCTACCCCGAAATAGATATTGAGTTGATATTTTGAGAAAAGCCTTAGAAAAAAATAAACTACGTTTGTATACAACATTTTGTTCAAAATTAAGAAAAAAAAAATTTCGCGAATTTTTTTTCTTTGAATTTTGAACCAAATGTTGTATACAAACGTAGTTTATTATTTTCTAAGTCTTTCCCCAAAAAATCAACTCGATATCTATTTCGGTGCGAACGTGAGTTGTTGCAAAAAAAAATCGATAATTTGAGTCACGTGACCCATGTTTAACATGGCATTAAGGGGATGTGACAGTCTGTGACTGACCAATCATATATTTTAAATTCGGAAGCTTTGTAATTTGGAGAATTTGAATATTTTTTCTAAATTGTCGGAAATTGTTCGAAATTTATTAGGGCACGTCAATAATTGGGGACGGAAGATTCAAAACCACCTACAGGTCGGGAATCTCAACCAAATCAAACAAAATTTATTGAGAAATGTTTGTAAATGAATTCCAAAGAGACTTATGAAACTAATTTTTTCAAAACAATTTACCCGAGCGAATAGTTAAAACAATCATCACTAAATTTGCAATATATTGTAAGAATCATGCACAACAACATGCACCCTAAACCAATAGAACCTAAGCCCATGAACCCATAAACCTAAACCCATAAACCCGAACCCATAGACCCCAAAACCGATAAAACCTGAACAGATAAGAACCTGAACCAATGAACCCTGAATCCATAAAGCCTAAACCGATAAACTCATGCAACCTTAACCCATAGACTCTAAACATATAAATCCTAAACTCATAGACCCTGATCGCATAAAACTTAAACCCCACAGACAATAGCCCTAAACCCATTTATCCTGAACCGATAAAATCTGAACCCATAGACAATAAACCTGGATTCATTGACCCTTAACCGGTGAAACCTAAACCCATAACACTGAACCCATAAACCATGAATCCATAAACCATCAACCGATAAGACAATGCACCCTAAACTCATAGACTCCAAACCTATAAACTCTAAACTCATGGACCCTAAGCCCATTCACCCTTCACCCATCGAAACTAAACCCTTAGCCCATAAACCCTAAACTCATAGACCTCAAACCCACAAACCCTAAACCATTGACCCTTAAACTCGTGAACCCTAACCTCATAGATCCGAATCCCTAAACCGATAATCCCTCAACCCATCGAATCAAAACCCATAAACTCTGAACTGACAGACCTTTAACCCATATACCCTGAACCTTTGAAGCCTAAACTCATAAACCCTAAACTCATAGACCCTCAACCCATGGACTATCAAGAAAAAAACCCTAAACCAATAAACCCTAAACCGATAAGACCTTGATCCATAAGCCCATAACCATAAATTCCTAAACCCATGAAACCTGAACCAAGAGACCATGAACCCTAAACTCATAGACCTCAAACCCACAAACCCTAAACCATTGACCCTTAAACTCGTGAACCCTAACCTCATAGATCCGAATCCCTAAACCGATAATCCCTCAACCCATCGAATCAAAACCCATAAACTCTGAACTGACAGACCTTTAACCCATATACCCTGAACCTTTGAAGCCTAAACTCATAAACCCTAAACTCATAGACCCTCAACCCATGGACTATCAAGAAAAAAACCCTAAACCAATAAACCCTAAACCGATAAGACCTTGATCCATAAGCCCATAACCATAAATTCCTAAACCCATGAAACCTGAACCAAGAGACCATGAACCCTAAACTCATAAATCCCTACACCGATAAAACCTAAATCCATGGAATATAAACTTGAATCCATTGACTCTAAACCGATAAACCCCAAATCGATAAAACCTAAACCTATAACCATGAAGCCTGAACCCATAAACGCTGAACTCATAGACCCTTAAACCATAAACCCTAAGCCCACATACCATAGACCCTAAGCTCATGAGCCCTAAACCGATAAAACCAAACCCCATAGACTATAACCCTGGATCCATAGACCCCAAACCGATGAAACCTGAACCCATAACCATGGATCCATTAACCCTCAACCGATTAACCCATACACCCTAAAACCATAGTCTCTAAACCTATAAATCCTAAACTCATAGACCTAAAACGCATAAACCGTAACCTCACAGACAATAGTCCTTAACTCATTAACCCTTAACCGATAAAACCTAAACCCATAGACCATAAACCTGAATCTATTGACCCTTAACCGATAAACCCTAAACCGATAAAACCTTATCCCATAACGCTGAACCCATAAACCATGAATCCATAAACTCTCAACCGATAAACCAATACAACCTAAACTCAATGACTCTAAACTCATAAACCCTAAACTAATAGACACTCCAGTCATAGACCATCAAGACATAAGCCATAAACCAATCAACCCTAGACCGATAAGACCTAAACCCATAAGCCCATAAGCATAACCCCTGAACACATAAAACCTAAAATGGTAGACCCTAAAACCATAGACTCTAAGCCCATGAACCATAGACCCGAAACCGATAAACTCTAAACCGATAAAATCTAAACCCATAGACCATACACCTGAATCCATAGACCCTGAACTGATTAAACCTAAACCATTAAACCCATAACCATAAACCCTGAATCCATGAACCCTTAACTCATAGATCCCAAACCCATGAAACCTGAACCCACAGACCATGGACCCTAAACCCATAAGATCCTCAACCGATTAAACCCAAATCCATGGAATATAAACCTGAATCCATTGACCCTTAACCGATAAAACCTGAACCCTAAGTCATAAACCCTGAACCTATAAATCCTGTACTCATAGACCCTCAAACCATAAACCCAAAGCCCTAAACCGATAAAACCTAAACCCATAGACCATTGACCTGAATCCATAGAGCCTAAACCGATAACACTTGAACCCATAACCCTGAACCCTGAATCCATAAACCCTAAACCGATAAACCAATACATTCTAAACTCTTGAACTCAAAACCTATAAACCCTAAATTCATAAACCCATGAACCCTAAATCCACAGATCATACACCCTAACTCGATGAACGTTTAACCCATCCAACCTAACCCATAAACCCAAAGCCCATAAACCCTAAACTCATAGACCTTAAAACCATAAAGCCCAAACTGTTGAACCCTAAACTCATAAACCCCAAACTCCAAGATCCAAACTCTTGAGCCAATAAGCCTTCAACCCACCAAACCGGAACCCATGAACCCTAAACTGATAGACCTTAAACCCATAAACCCTAAACTGTTGAACCCCACACTCATAAACCCTAAACTCATAGGCCCTCAACTCATAGACCCTCAACCAAAAGACCATCAAGCTATAAACCCTAAACCAATAAACCCCAAACCGATACAACCTAAACCCATTACCATAAACCCTGAACCCATAAACCCTGAACTCATTGACCTAAAAACCATAAAATTTAAGTCCACAGACCATAGAACCTGAACCCATAAACCCTAAACCGATAAAAACTGAATCCATAGACCATAAAACTGAATCCATAGACCCTCAACCGATAAACCCTAAACCCTAAGCCCACAGACCGTATTCTCTAAACCGATAAACCCTAAACCGATAAAACCTCAACCCATAGACCATAAACCTGAATCCATAGACTTTATAACGATAAAACCTAAACCATTAAACCCATAACCATTCACCCTGAAACCATCAACCCTAAACTCATAGACCCTAAACCAATAAAACCTAAATCCATGGACTATAAACCTGAATCCATTGACCCTAAACCGATAAAACCGAAACCCTGAACTCATAGACCCTAAACCCATAAAACCTTAGCCCACAGACCAAATACCCTACATCGATAAACCCTAAACCCATAAAACCTTAACCATTAAACCCATAACCGTAAATACTGAACCCATCAACCCAAATTTATATACCCTCAACTCATAAACCCTAAGCCCACAGACCATATACCTTAAATCCATAAACCTTATCCGATAAAATCTAAATCCATAGACTATAAACCTGAATCCATCTACCCTAGACCAATAAAACCTTAACCATTAAACCCATAACAATAAACTCTGAATCCATAAACTCTGAACTCATTGACCCTAAACCATAAACCTTAAACCCAAAAACACATAGACCTTTGACCCATAAAATAAAAAAATCACAAAAAACCAATTTTTTTTTCGCAAAACTTATGCCAATCTCGGAATTAGCGCACGAAGAAAACCTTAAGATAACATATGTTGTATTTGTATTATTATTCATTTTATTATACACGTTTAAAGGCTTATTAGGATTTAAGATATATTTTGCAAAATTAATTATTTAGTCATAAGGTTATAAAAAATGGTTTTTTAAATATAACATATACTGCTTCGGACTTATTTTTTCCAGTAGAATAAGGTTTTAGAATTAATTTTGCGGAAAATTAAAATTAACAATAATTCATGTGAACGATTTTCTTTATTATTGTTATTTCGAACCAGAACAATAATTACAAAAAATGTATATACATTCAAAATTGATAAGAATTCTTTTTGCCTATCTTCATATCAAATTTCAGTAATATTATTAAATAAATAGCATTATTCAAAAAATTATTTTGTTAATTTTGGCATTGGGGAATTCTATCATCGAGCAGTTTTCTTGTGTAGGATATTTTATAACTCGGAAATTTTTTATAAGTTTAATATTCACGAGATTTCTAAGTAGGGATTTTCATGCAGTTGGGGATTCTATCAGATATGTCTAAAGAACCCCAAAGAATAAAATTCCCAAAAAGTTAATTCCTAAGAGAGATAAATATTTTAGATGGAAAAGTCCTGAAATGATATAATTCCGGATTACATAAAAATCCTGATTCGAGAAATTTGCGAATGATAAAATACCTAATGATTTTAAGATATCACTGAATTGTGAATTCTTCGAAAAAATAAATTTTTGTACCATTAAGCTATAATTCCCCACGGGGTAAGCGTAACTCGTAAAGAGTTACAGTTCGTTGAGTTGGATACACGGGAGGACACAGTCTCCCGCAAACATGCCAACAGCACGCGGTATATCCGAACAGATACCCATCCAAGTAGTAACCGCACCCAGCGCTGCTTAACATCAGTGATCGGACGGGAACTGGTTCTTGGAACTTGGCATAGCCGTTGGCGAAAATTTGAATATTTTTTTATTCAAACTCAACATTCTCGTTAGAAAATCATCGATTGATGATAGAGCTATTTTGATGAAAACTAGTATCTTTTGGTTCAATTAAACTGTTTAAAAATGATTCTTTTTTACAGTCATTTTTAAGCTGATTTGAGCATTACAATTTTGATTGAAGACTTTATGTTTTTTTTGCTTAGCTTGAAGATTACACTATTTGCTTAACCATTCAATCATTTTTTGCTTAAAATCTGATTTTCTTATTGGAGATTCTACTTCTTTGATGAAGTCCCTTTGAATTGAAAATAAACCTCTTGCTCGATTGACCAAAACCTTGTCTGCTTGATAATTTGATTAATCAGTTAAATGCAACTATTTTTCCTTTTTATTCAAAATATTTTCGGCTGAAGTATCAACTATTATACTTCAAGCGTTGAGAATTCATATATTTTGGTTGAAAACTCAACTGTATTGTAAGATATTGCTCTTATTGGCTTTAATATTAAACAATTTAGTTCAAAATCAATTTTTTCTCAATAAATTGAATATTTTCCTCAAAATTCCATTTCTATTTTCAAATTAATATATGCAGTAGAGACCAATAGAGACTTGTGCTTATTATCGAGTCTTCATGTCGACTGAGACAATGAAGAAAGGATCTCTCTTGAAAATGGTATTGGAAACCATCCACCATTTTATGGGACAAAACTGTTGAAAATCCCTTCATAACTGTCCAAGTACGAACTAGTTGAAGTTTTTGCAAAATAATTTAGCTTCATTAAAAAAAAACCTTGAATTTAAAAGAAAATTTTCTAATTGTAACTATAAAAAATACGAATTTCTCCCGACAACACAATTAACGAAGTATGAAATATCCAACAATGTGAAATTCCCAGCACGAGAAAATTCCTGAATTGTAAAATTCGGAAATTTCAATACTTAGAAAAACAGTTTCTTTACAATAATATTCACTTAGCAAAAATACAATAATTTGATATTTTGATTCATGAAATTTATTCAATTACAATTCTGAATATATATTTCCCTTCTGATTATTTTTTGAGTTCAAAATGAAATTAATTTTTAGAAAATTGTCTGATCCAAATTTTCCTTCGAAAATGTGTACTGCATTCAAGACGACGATATTTTCCTTGTTACTCAGATGAAAGTAACACAGCGTTCAGCAGAGGAAGAGTTCAATTTTTTTCTTTAAGTTAAGAAAACAATAAGTTTCCTTCAATGCTGATCACATTTATAAAGAAATTGTGATTTCAAATATACATTTTTTTGTAATATTATTATTTCAAATTCAAACAAAAATGAGAAAAAAAATATATTCAAGAATGTGTAAGGAATTTTTATCGACCAAAATACGGAAAATGTGTGGTATTGGTCAATAAATATCATCCATTGAAAGCAATTTTTTCAATTATTAAAATTCGGGAATGTTCTCGTGCCTAGAATTTAAGGTTGTCGAATATTTAATATCTCGGAAATTTCGGTTGGGAATTTTATTCTTTGGGAATTTTCCATTTTAGTATCACCATAAATTGTAGAAGAATTAATCATACGGGAGTTTTCTGATTCGGTTTTATCATGGAATTTCAGGTATTTTATTATTTAGGAATTTTCCAATTCGGTATTTTTATGTTGTTGTGAATTATATCATTTCCGGAAATATATATTCCGAAAATTGTTCTTTTTGAGGAATTTTGCAGTGTTGTCCCGATATTTTTGTTTTCATAAAGAAAGCATTCAAAAATAATGAAGTGTTAATGAATTTCTCTAACCATGCATAAGTGTCAAATGGTTTAACATTTCTTTCAGTAGTGAACATATGAAAAAATGATGATAACTACACTGTCAAAAATTATTTTTGGAATTTTAGCAAAAAATATTGGAACGCAACATACTCAATATTATTGGAAATTTTCCCAAAACTACATTCAGAAAATTTCCTAATTTATTTCCGAATTTTACGTTGAACTTACGGAATTTAGAAAAAAAATGAATTCAGAAAAATTTCCCAATTTATTTGGGAATTTCACATTAAAATTAGGGAATTTTCCCAAAAAACAATTCAGAAAAATTTACCAATTTATTTGGTAATTCTACTTCAAATTAGGGAATTTTTCCAAAAATAAATTCAGAAAAATTTCCCAATTTATTTGACAATTTTACTTTAAAATTAGGGAGTCTTTCCTAAAATAAATTCAGATAAATTTTCTAATATAATTGGAAATTTTACTATAAAATAAGGAAATTATCCTGAAAATAAATTCGGGGAAATTTTCTGAATTACATGAGAATTGTACTTTAAAATTAAGAAATTTCCGAAAAAATATATTCGGAAAATTTTCCTCGGTTATTACAGAATGAAACAAAAGAAACCTAATCCTAAAAACAAACTTTGGAGAAGTATATAAAAAATATTGTTTAGTGTAATATTTTCATGTATTGATAT
>WSXT02023543.1:0-14034 GCA_011762715.2 Neuroterus valhalla | reverse complement strand
CACGTCAGATCATGATCGATAAATACCTTCTTATCCCTAATCCTGCTTTTACTTCGCATCACCGCCAACTTATCTTGACAGTTCTCCAACTCCACCACCGCTAATTCATTCCCCTTTCTTCCTTCTAGCCTCACTTTCGTCACCTTGCCCTGAAACTCCCCTATACTCTGTAGAAGCGCTTCCACTCCCTTCCGTTCTTCTCTGCTTCTCAACTTTGGCCCTCTTATCACGATATTATTTCTTCTACCTTCCTTCTCTCTCCTCTCCATTCTTAACTCCATTGCCCTTATTTGTTCTCCTGTCTCCACCTTCTCCTTCTCGAACCCACGCCCTCCTACTTTCTCTGCAATCATGCTCTCTACCTTGTTCCATATACTCCAATCATGCCCTTATATCAACCCTCATCTGTTTCATCTCATCTCTTTCCTTTCCTACCAACGCAGCCACTGTCTCTAAACTTTTTACTTTGACTCTCAGATCTTTTATCTCTCTTTCCCATTTCTCTTCCCTAATCCTTGCGTCTTCCCTTATACCCTTTGCTTCCTCTCTAAGCGCCTTAATTCCTGAAATAAGAAACATTACAGTCTCTCTATCCAGCTGCTTTCCCATGTTTGCAGGTGCCTCGCGGTTTCTACTGCTTTGTTTGTCTGACCTTCCTAGCCTTCACGTTTCCCCCGCTCCTTCAATAAAGCCTTTTCCCCTTCCTTCGCGCACCGCTGGAAAGCAATCTAAGTGTCTAGTAGACTGATTCCTTTCCCGCCTGTCTCGCTCTCAGCGCTCTCGTTGTTACCCTCAGCCTGAACTTTGCTACCCTCCCCAACTCAATTCCTCACAAAACGATTTACCTTCCTCTTTGTCACTCTAGCCTCACTTTTCCTATTTTACCTGATTTCAACTCCCCTACACCTCAAAAACTATTTCTTCTACCCTTCACTCACCTTTCGCACCCTTACTCACCGCCTGCTCTTCCAACCTTCCCCTCTATTCACACCTTCAACACAAATTTTATAAAACTTCTCCACCACCTGTCAACTAAAACACTCCACTACCGCCACCAACATGCAAGTCCGGAACTGTTTTAGTATTTATCATCCAGATTCTGGAGCTCTGAAATAGATATTGTGGGTTAACTGGATTCGAATGTATACCCAGTATACGCAGAACACACCCAGTATACGCAGTACGCACACAGTATACGGTGCGCTCACAGTTTTTGGTTTTCCTAACTATGCTCTACCTCCTCAATTCTTTTGGGGATTAAATATGTTTAATAACATAAATTGAAGTTTTTTTTGGTGCAAGATGAAAGTAATATTCGGAACAGAACCCATAAAAAAAATTCCCAAAATTTTCCAAAAATTTTTTTTGACTGTTATGTTTGGCGGGCAAACCTTATAAATTTTTTCAAGCATCTTACTCTCGAAAACCATAACATATTTTTTGCTTGTCAGAATTGGCCAAGCCGTTCTCGAGAAAAACGAATTTATCGATTTCTCTTCTGAACCCCATAACTCCCATAAAAATTATTTTTGGGAGATAATACTCCAGGGTATTTCTTTAACTATCAATGCCATCTTATGGTAAAAATATGGACCTAATCAGGCCGGGGTCAGCACACACATGCTTATCCTGCTATGCCCTTTCTGTAAACTTTATCAGGAATCCCATTGCAGATATTGAATTTGAAATGGATTCCTCTTTTTAAAATATGAGACTTTCAAAAGTTGGTAGTTGAGAGTACCCGCAGAACTGCATCATGATAAAAAAAATAATAATTTTTTTCCAATATTAATGCAGTATTTATCTTAAAAAGTATCTCTGTCGATCATCTGTTTTTAGTGTACTCTTGATGATTGGTTCCTTAGTCCTGTTTCAGTGCTATTCTTGGAAAATATTCCGAAATAAAATCGTGAATTTAAAAATAAAAATACTGCAGTCATGACTTTACAAGTGTCCGAAAAAAATCGTGAAATGTTCACATCCATAGGACTGCATGCGTGTTTTTTTAACAGGATAATGGTGAAGCCGTTGAAGGTAACAGAGATAACAAGAGTGGGACACGTGTTGGTAGTTTATCTAGGATCCCTAAAGATCATACCGAAATTGATTGCGCTAAGGAAGAAAACGCTACGGATCCTGATGATACTCAATATGATACCAAATCCGAACAAGATTAGCATATCCCCGACGGCTGGACTAAGCGGCAAGCAATTGAATTCAAACATGACAACCCCTGGTTAATTCTGGAGAGAAAACGAATGAAATGTTCGACTTGTTCTCAAATCTCGAATTCGGGACCGTAGACGGGTAACGGATCTAAAATTTCTACGGAATGGGTTCAAGGTTCCGAGTAAACCGGTACAGTATTCACGTGACAACAGAAAGAGTATTTCGGATCGCATATAAACAGACAAAAAACTGTCAGAGTTTTTCTGACTTTAAAAACGAAATAGACTTGCAAAGGGCAAATGGAGTTGATCTGGAAAGAATCCTTTATTCTCGTTTTCATGTGCAAATATAACACACTTCATAAGCAACCAAATGAGAAAGAAACTAGTGAACATATGGAACATATTGTCCTCTCTCGATGAAATCAAGGAGTAGGGAAGTCAGAAAGCTGGTTCGGTTCGACATCCTGCTTGAACCGCGAGAGAGAATATTTAAATCCTTGCGCTTTCTTAATAAGTAGTTGCCAGCATTAAATGAAGTCGAACCTCGGAAAGGCAGCTGAACTCCTCAATGTTTTTGTTCGTGGACTGTATCAGAAAAGCTTCAGGATCATCTACAAGACTTACCCAAATGCTCTTCTTCGTCCGTTAGAATAGAACTCCTGTAGTTCAGGCCCGAACGACTCACTCGGCTTGTTATCGGCTCCACATCCAATCCTGATATACATGAGGGAATAAATCCAAGAGAAATAAGACAATATTCCAACATCTTTGCGACTATTAAAAAGTCGTTAGTAAAAATGAAGGCTACTTCGGCAAGTGAGGTAAGGCCTGATAAAAAAAAATAATACACAGCAAAAGTAAGTCCAGCCTGTTCTGCTTTCAAACGACACACTCGTCCTTTGCAACATCGCTCCGATACGGATCGCTTCCCGATCTCTCTAGAAAACACCCCGTACAAAGAGTTTCAGGAAGCCATTGAAATAGTCCACTAAGCGATATCCTTACACAGACCAATTAGTATCCAAAATCGTTCGTTTCAGGCTTCACATGTTTCCTTATATATAATTGATGTCCAGAAATCTCTATCCTGGCATACATCCCATGCTTCATTCACATCCATGCATCTTTGCATACAAGCTCTTGTTTTTCTTAAGGGTCTCATTCACATATTCTGTTCATTCCTTCTTTTGTCTGCCTCTCGGTAGGCTACCATTTACCCTACCTAGATACACTTGCTTTCTAATCTTTTCTAATCTTTCTTCATCCATTCTCTCAACGCGATCGAACCGTCTCAAAATTTCTTGCACTCTTGTCAAACAGCGTTTCTTCTACACCGCAGTCTTTGAGAACCCACTCATTACTTACTTTGTCCATCAGCGTTTTACCCCACATATTACTCAGGAATTGCATGCCGATCGCGCTGGTGTTACTCTTGTCCTTTTCTTGATACGTCTATGTCTCGCTACCTTATAGGACAGATGGTGTTAGCACATGATTATATATCGCAATTTTAGCTTAATTTTTACATTTTTACTTTTAGTAATACCCCGTACACTGCTGCTTATATTTCTAGCCTCATTTATACGCCTGGAAATCTCTGCATCTATCTCTCCGTCAAAACTGAATAACCTTCCAAGATACACGAAATTATCAACTTGATCTATCCTCTCTCCACTTTGGGGTAATATTGCAATTCTTTTTCGCATCCTTACTTTTAAACACCATAGTTTTTGTTTCATTCACGTTAATGTTCAGACCCATGCTCTTCAGGCTGGTATTTAGTCAGCTTAACATCATCTGCAAATCCTCAGCTGATTCTGCCGTAACGGTCTAGTCATCTGCAAACGCAAGGCCACGAACTTCCACTGTCCCAAGGTCAACACCTTCCTCGTCGAAGAGAACCATTCTCAGTCATTTCTCCATGTATATGTTAAACATCCAAGAGGACATAACGCATCCTTGCCTAACGCCCTGCCTAATACCAAACCGATCGCTCAGTTGTCTATTTACTCTCACACTTGCTTTGCCACCATTATATATTGCTTGTATTGCTTTCAGAAGCCACCCAGTCACTCCATATTTTTTAAGGACCTCCCAAAGTTTAGCTCTATTTACCTGTTCGAAAGCTTTTTCCAGATCCACAAACGCACAGAAAACTCTTTTGTTTACTCTTAGGCTTTTTTCTGTGATCTGTCTGAAGTCAAATATCTGATCCGCACATGATTTCCTTGGCATAAATCCACATTGAACTTCCCAGATCCTTTCCTTTGTTATTCCCATGACCTTTTTTATCAGTATTTTGGTAAATATTTTTCCCACAGTATTTAGAAGGCTAATCGCTCTATAATTATTACAGTCGCCTGGACCACCCTTGTCCTTGCAGATTGGGACAATAATCGCCTTTCTCCAATCACTCGGAACCTCGCCATTCACAGCACACATATTCATAAATTCACACAGCCACACAAACAAGTTTCCACCGACGAACATAGGCATTTCAAAGGTAATACCATCTACACTGCTAGCCTCACCATTCTTTAGTTTTTTATTTACGGAAGTTTTGTCGTCAATACCGATTCTGCTTAGGCCACCTTCATCAGCATCGTCTAACGAATCCATGCCAGTGTCACTGTTGTTATGCTCCATGGGTTCACCTTCATACAGCTTCTTAAGAAAATCCCGCATACAGTCTTCCACTTTGTCCGAATCCCATACCATTTCGCCGTCAGTATTCTTCATTCGGACTACCTCAGTGCTAGTATTTCCTTTTCTTCTCTTCTTAGCCCATTTCCAGAATAGTTTCTTATTTCCTTCAAAATCATTTTGCATTTTTCATACCTTCTCCCGTATTGATTTAACCCTGTCTTTCTTCTACCAGTTTATTTTATTTATTCTTTTTATCCCAATAATCATTCATGACCATAGTCCTTTCCCTATCGCAGAGACCTCCAATATGAACGCGCAGTTGCGAGATACGTGAGTGTGATTCGTAGGTAACGACATACGCGTCTCTGATATTGTGCATCAGGAATATGACTATGTGTTTTTAAAGCGTCAACATACGTGACTGTGAATGCAGCGTTATAAGATACGTGCATATGTTTATCTTGTTCCGAGTAGGGACAGTATGATTGACAGGTGTCGATGTATTTACCATCGAGTCCTCCTCGACTGCGCAAAAGGTCACATGAGAATTTGATTTGAATCTTGAACAAAACAATTCAGCTTTATTCTAAAACTTCAATTCAAAAGGAGAACTACTGATACCAACCACAAAGGATGAATCTACTTTCCAACATACTGAGAAGATTCTCCAAATAAAATTTCGGGGGAAATTAGAAGGAAAAGAACAAGGCACTCATCCTTGTATAATCATGCAGATTCAGCGACTAGAGACTCTCTTGTATTGAGAATCGTCACCTCTTACAACAAATAATGAAAACACTCATTTTAACAAAACTGCCCACATACGAACAAGATGAATCCTGCACAAAGCAACTCAGATTCATTGAATGAAATCATGAATCAACCAAGAAAACCCCCGAATGCAATTGCAAAAAAATAAGGATTTTCAACAAAAAACACTACATCTACCAAATAAAATTCATTGACAACTGAAAAGGGCAAATATAAGGCACTTGTCCTCGTGTTATGATGTAGATTTGCCGACTAGAGATTTTTCTACATTGGGATTTGCAACTTTTTCACATAAAATATAGGATAAACACATTTCAAAAGATTTGTAAAAACCAACGCGTATTAAGGAGACCGATATAATCATTGTTTACTTTTAAGTCTTCGAGTCGATTGACCCTATGAAGAAAGGGCCCTCTTGACAATGTTATTGGAGAACATGCTCGCCATTTTATGTGGAAAAAACTTTGAGAAATTCCTACATAAATGTTGACAAACGAACTGGTTGAATTTTCTCCAAAATGACTTAGATTCATTGAAGAAGAACATGAATTTACAAGGAAAATTTCCAAGTGTAACTGCGAGAAATTTGCGAATCCTGTCCTGAGCCTCTTTTTTATAAATCTTCACGAGCCCTAACTCTGAAGTTACCTCTACTGAGTCCCCTTTTGCTAATTTTTCGCAAACCCTGATTTTCATTATTTTCTATCCATAATATCACGTTACCCCTAAGAAGTCTTCTTTTAATCATGTTTCGCAAATCCTAATTCTGGTGTTCCTCTTAGTGTGAAGTTTTTGTGTCCGAAATACGCATCCCAATTGAGTTCAGCATAGAGAATCGAAAGTAAAGAGCATAACGCTAAAAACTGAATAAATGCGTCCTTGTTTGAATTAGAGACTTCTCAATTTATCATAAACCCCGAGGAAATAAGAACCGCTATCGCGAGTGTGACATTATTATAAGGTGATTCAAGATGACTCATGAGTAAAAAGTAATTGTTATTTAATTCAATTCATTTATGGTCATTTCTAAGATAAGGAATCTATTTCTTTCGAACTCCCGCTCCAAACAATGCTTGAAATTGAGCTAGTCGAAAATGAAGCCGGTACATCGTACTTCAAGCAGATGAGTCTGAATAGAGTCACTCAATATTATCTTCTAGTCAAGATTATATTCAAGTTGATGAATTTCGTTTTTGTTTATTTTCGGTTGGTTTTGAGAATCTGATTCAAGAATGGTCTGACGTACTGGAATTTTGTAAATACAGTTTTGGTCTGGATTTGTTGGCAAAATAAATCTCGAAATTATTATTATATTATTATTATTATAATATTATTGAATGTTATTAGTATAAAATTGGCTCGGAAAGGTAGCATTACATGATATGCAGAAGTTGTGGAAAGATAACCTCCTGGATCCACTGGAATTTGAACACAGGTTTACAGATTGCTGGTCTTATGCTCCAAGCCAAAAAGCTACGGAGACTACAAAATTGATTCTTTCTAAAAGCCGATTTTGACATAATTCTTCGACTTGCAGGGTTGTCATTCTTCAAACATGCATGTACTTTTATTTTTGACGTATTTGGTTGGAAACACATTTCTTTGGTAGGAGACTTGATAATTTTGTTGAAAATTTGCTTATTTGGTTGGGAATGATTTTCCGAATTGGAAACTTTTCTGTTTTCGTAGGAAATTCAACGAATTGGTTGTAAATATATGCAGTTCCCCAAAAAAAGGTTTTTCTGTTAAAATTCGAACTTCTTGGTAGAAAATTTATCTTTTCGGTTTGAAATTTATTCCTCCGAGAGAAAACTGTTGAGCTTAGTCACCTGATGCAGGTGAATAATCGAAATTTTAAGTGATAGTATATGAGTCAGTTTTCATCTAGGATGGAGAATCGATTGCCTAGGCATATTATCATCCGATCGCCAGAGCACTTCCTCCCGTCAAATACCCTACCAGATATGATAATCAGTATTGATGAAGAATCGACGATTTTCAACCAAGAGTATAAGGTCTGGCGTTCTTATGAAAAGGAAGAATAGTATTCATATATAGCGCTTGTAAAATTTCAGACTAGAATTCCGCTGCTTGCACATTCAAAATTATGTTTCAAAATCATGAAGTGTATGAACCCAAGCGGGGATTCACGGAAAGGGGGAACGTCCGTGTCAGAAGGAGAGTCTTTTCCACATACGCGGCCGTTCCTTGTTTCCTGGGCTTCCCGGTCGAACCTATACTTTCGATGTTTTCCGAACAAAATTTTGAAGGCGTTTGCGGCAGAACTTCGCTCTGTCGTTTTATGAACACTGCATATCTGCTGTCCAAAAGAGAAACCTAGTAAGTGACTTTTGCCATGGAGGTTATTTTCCCACGCAGATATGCCTGAAAATAGTCACTATGGAAAAAGTCACTTACTAGTTTCTTCTTTGGGACAGCAGATATGAATACTATTATCTATCGTCATAAGAACGCCAGTCCTTCTACTCTCACTTGAGAATCTACATTTTCTCATTATTGATGAATGTGTCTAACAGAGTATTATATGGGGGTTATTGGTCTCGCAATTAAATAATCAAAACTTGGGCCTTCAATACCTGATCCTAGATGAAAATCAACTATAATTACATCATTTGAAAATTTCAAATTTTTACCTTCATCAGACGATAAAATGCATTGTGTATGGAATCTCTTTTCTATGACTTTCCAGAGAAGGTTTCTTTCTTACATATATCCGCTACCAACTAGGACTTAAACTCTCAATTGGCGAAAAACATCGCCACTTCACCGTCTATTGGGAATGATCGTGAACTCAAGTGGGACCCTGAGATTTTTGGGCAATGCTCTCTTGCTCTCAAGAGGAACAAGAAGGATTTAAAGAGTCTATATACGATGGATGCCTATGTATAGACTGTAGACCACAAAAGGTTCAGTACTCCTTTCTGAAACCAATGAAGGAGCTAGGAATAATTGTTGGTACATATTGTAAAGTTTTCGCCGAAAACATCGATGATGCAAGAATAGTGAAGCAGAACCGAATGAGTTTTTCCTAAAAAAGTAGCTCGTACAGCTCGAAAACAGCAGCAACTTAAAGATAAGCAGCTTTCGAGGAAGCCGAAGGTTTATTATATGCACCCGGAATCCCCGATTGATCGCTAAGTTATACCGTGATGAATTTTTAAACGTTATTATCCCGAAACTGTCTTCTCAAAAACTGCTCGTGCTATAGCTTAGAAAGATTTTGACCAATCAGACTGAAATTTTCAGAGGTTACTCCTTATAGTACTATCTGAAGGATATATCTCAGAGTTCAAAGATATCGGGTTATTAAATAATTGTTTTGGGGTAAAAACTGCTGGAAACATGCTGAAAATTTGGACCTTCGATTGAACAGCCGATATAAATTTTTATTTTTAACTTTCTTATTATTTTATAGGTTCATTTTTCCATTTGACATATCAGTAATCGAACAAAAAAACTTTGTTAATTCAGATAAATGGAAAAATTTTGACAGCTGCAGCAGTTTTCGATGCCTCTGAGCAGACGCTTGAAAAAATATTCTGCAGGGCCACCACTTTGTAAAAAAAATCACATGTGTTTTAACACTTTCATGATGCAACAAGAAGAAGTTACAATTGATGAGTGATCTAGTTATTTTATCAGCTTAAAAGAAATTTATTAAAATTGATTGATATTACCCTTTTTGAATTAAAAAAAATTCTTTGAGATAAAGGAGGGACCCAAAAATGACCCCTCTCTGCTTCCATCCAAGAAGTGCCACAGCATATTCCTGGCTTACGAGCACGACGGCATAGGTACGAACCAGTGAAGGCGTCGCTCCTTCGGAAGCATCGATGACGAGGACTATTACTTCAACCGAATATCCTTGCTAGGGTCACTCTGGCAGCTTTTTGAGGTCTTTGCACCTCTCTTTTTTTCTCATTTCCCTGACTGTGATGTTGCAGTCAGCCAGGGTCGAGAATTCGATCAAAACCATAGTTCGTTTTTATTTGTCAAGGATCACTATGCCAGGCCTTGTGTGTTGAAGAGGGGCTATTGTCGCAAAAATGTGGTTTTAGTAAATTCAGCACTCCTGGTTGTCAATAATTGATTCCATCTCCCTTAGGGCATTCGGCAGGGCAGGGTCAGGGTTTACTCTACAAAAGCGATAAAGGTGGTAGTGCAACACTCTATGAGTCGCATTGAGTGTGCAGATATACGTCATTCCGGTGGGAAGAGGACAATTTGATAGTATGTGCCATAGGTGCTCAGGATGTTTAAGGGATGCCCTGCACCTATCGCTGGAATCTTCTTGACGTTGAATGTAGTTACGGTACGTTAAGGTGAAAACGACCCCGTCGTGACACGCAGGAATGGAAATTTCCTCGCTCCAATTAAAGTCTGATGATATTAGGAAAACAAAAGTTCTCTCACGTGAAAAGGATTGATTTGCAACAATTTTGTAAAAGTTCCCGTGTATAACCTTGTCATCATGTTCTGTAAGGAAGTTTTCAGCCTCCGCTTTCTTTGCCCAGGTTCTTAGGAGTAAGGAATCTTGTTGGAGTAATGCACTGTTCTCGCTTCTAATGTTAAGGAAGGGTCATAGCCACCTGCTCCGCGGCTCTTTGAAGGAATGCCCCTTCACCAATCATTCCGTGATTCCTGACAATGCCAGGAAGGAGATGATCTCTGTGGTTTGCGATGATGTTGAGAAACCGTGCCGTTAACCTCGCGCAAACAATAGATGTACGCGGAAGGCTTCCTCAACAGCTGCAAGAACAAGCCGCAGAGGAAATTCAGGAAGCGACATTGAGACCAACTGTGTGAGCAAGGCTCCCCTTGAGACGATGGCGATTTGCGGACAAGGAGAAACATTAAAATTCAGGTTCCTCCCAAGCCCCATGATCTAGCTGAAAAGGATGCTACCCTTCGTGAAGATCTCTCAGAAGATTCCGACCTCTGGACCATCACTTGCTCAGTTTATGATAATAAAGAAGAGGAGCTGGAAGAAGTGCAGGGAGTGGTAAATAAGCTCTTTCGGAATGTAGCAGGGTTGTAAATTAAATATGAGGACTTTTGGAGGTTCGCACAGGGAATTGATGTTGTAGGACAAGTGAGAACCAAAAGGATTCAGGTCAAGACTCGAGGAGATGGTCAAAGTAAAGAAGAAAGGTAGGACTTCTGAGAGAATTATAACTGAGGTTAGAGAGAGGAGAGAGAGAAAGAGGGGGTGGAACATGTTGTAGGCGAAAAAGAGGAGGGGAGGAGGTATAGTGGTACTGGGAGGGGGGGCTTCAATGCAAGAATGGCAAGGGAAGGAGTTCTCTTCCATGCAAGAATTGCAAGGGAAGGAGTTCTTTACAGGGATGGAGAGAATTTTGATATAAAATCGAAGGATATGGTTATAAAAAAGAGGTGGCGTGGAGGGGGGGGGGGGAGATTTCAAGGGAGCGGACGGTGGAAAGAGGATGAGCGGTCGCAAATGTTATGATAACAGGAGACGAATGGGGATAATACACGTATGTGAATAAGGTGGGAGCATCGGTGGTAGACATTGTGGTCTAGAATTAGCAAGGTTGGGAGGAGTCAAAGAGATTCTCAGTAGAAGAGAGTATAGGATCAGAACATCAGTAATTTATGTTGTGGATAAGAGAAGAGGGCGGCGGAAAGCAGGGAGGAAAAGAACTGTTGATTGGCTACTTGGCTCAATATCCCTCGTTGCACGGAAGAAGGGTAAAAGGCTGCATGAGGTGAGCAGGGAAAGAGAGGAGGCAAAAGATACAGTGTCAAGCGCAAGAGAAGGGGAAGACTTCTTTCTTCAGGAGAGAAAGAGAGACAGTCAAGAAAACCCGGGAAAAGCGTGGTAGGGAGCCCATTCAAGAAAAGTGGAAGGACGCGTAGGTCACCGACAAAAATGAAAGAGCAGTTGGACAAGGATACACAAGGGCTGCGGATATCGGAAACCGGGGGGTGGAGCTAAGACAAGAAGTAAGGGTTACTGAAGAGTAGTTGGAAGGTAAGAGGGAGAAAGTAGGGGCTAGGAATGTGAAATGGGAAAAAGACATGAAAGATTTGAGGGAGAATGTAGGAGGATTTGAAAAAGTGGTACCGTCGTTAAGGAAGGAAAAAGAAGATGGGGTGAAACAGATGGAAGAGGAGAGTAGAGTGTAGTAGGAAAGCACTGCGGAAAGACTTGAGACGGTAGAGGGTAAATTTGAATTGGGAGAAGGTAAGAGAGTGGAGGGAGAGCAGAAATGTATTTGAGAAAGGAACGAGAAGTAGGGAGTGTTAGCGAGGGAGAAGATAAAGGCAATAGAGTTGGGAATAGAGACAAGAGAGGAGGAGAGACGAAATAATATCGTGATTAGAGGGCTGAAGTTGAGGAGCAAGGAAGACCGGAAGGAGGTGGAAGTGCTGCTACGAAGCATAAGGGGTTTTCAGGGCAAGGTAGTCAAAGTAAAGCTAGAGGGGAAAAACGGGAATGCAAAGTAAAAAGCAAGCTCAAGAATA
This sequence comes from Neuroterus valhalla, assembly GCA_011762715.2. Taxonomy (NCBI): domain Eukaryota; kingdom Metazoa; phylum Arthropoda; class Insecta; order Hymenoptera; family Cynipidae; genus Neuroterus; species Neuroterus valhalla. Next base: position 1,936 of record WSXT02023543.1, on the reverse strand, counting down.
AGGAAGTTTACATCTATCACGATCTGACGCAGAATGAGGGGGAAATTCAGAGAATGCTGAATGACAGGGCTAGAAGGGAGAGGAGTGGAGGTAGGGCAACGAAGGTAGGATATAAGGAAATAAAAGTAGAGGAGAGAATGTGGTTGTGAGATAAGAAAGAAGAGGAGTTGAAAGAAGCGCAGGGAGTGGTAAACAAGCTCTTTCGGAATGTAGCAGGGTTGTATATTAAATATGAGGACTTTTGGAGATTTGCACAGGGAATTGATGTTGTAGAACTAGTAGAAACCAAAGGGGTTCAGGTCAAGACTCGAAGAGATGGTCAGAGTGAAGAAGAAAGGTCGCACTTCTGAGAGAATTATAACTGAGGTAAGGGAGAGGAGAGAGAAAGAGGGGGTGGAAGATGTAGGAAAAAAAGAGGAGGGGAGGAGGTAGTGTTACTGGGAGGGGGGCTTCAATGTAAGTATGGAAAGGGAAGGAGGTCTTCACAGGGAAGGAGAGAGTTTCAATATAAAATCGAAAGATATGGTTATAAAAACAGGTGGAGGAGGAGATTCCAAGGGACCGGACGGTGGAAAGACGATGAGCGGTCGCGAATGTTATGATAACAGGAGGCAAGTAGGAAAATACACGTATGTGAGTAAGGTGGGGGCATCGATGATCGACTTAGTGGTCTAGAATTCGCGAGGTCGGCAGGAGTCAAGGAGATTCACAGTAGAAGAGAGATTAGGATAAGAAAACCAGTCATTTATGTTGTGGATACGAGAACTCCTTGCAACTCTCCTTGTTACTCCTTGTAACATGACAAGGAGATAGTCGCTTCCTTAACGGTTACGGAAAGATAGCCTAATATTCGTAGAACCCATCGATATATCTTATATAATGTCGACATCAGCGTTACCCCCCTATAATCTTTAACCTCTTCCCCCTTCCCTTCTTTTACTATTGAAACAACTATCCCTTCATTCCATATTTCTGGTCAACTATCTCCTCTAGATACCCTGTTGCACATTATCCACGCCCAGTCCTTCAATTCTTATCCTCCATATTTCCATGCCTCATCAGGAATTTCGTCTATACCCGCTGTCTTTCCCACTTTCAATGACCCTATCACCAGCTCTGTTTCTTTCCTTGTGATATCCTCTCCCTCGTTCTGTTTCCTTCTCTCATTTCCTCTAACGGTTATTTCATTTTCGGCTCCTCCTAGCAATCCCATGGAATATTCTTTCCATTCAAACCTTTCAGTCTCTTCTATCATATAACTCATTATACTCGTTCTTCTTTCTCCTGTATTCTTCCGACCATCGCTGAATTCCTCCACAACATCATACCCTAACATTCTTTCCACCTTTTCTCTCAGAGTTTGCGTCTCTTCATATACATTTTATTCTCCCACTTTCACCTTTTTTCTTTCCAATTTCATTCTGTTTCCTGTTCAAACCTTTCTTCCTCTCTCTCTCCTCTCTCCCGCTCACTCCCCCTCTTCATACATCCATTCATATATAACCCTACTATCTTGCACCTTCTTTTTTCCTATCATTTCCTTTTCTGCTATTGGGCCGATCGACATGTGGGCCAGTGCAAGACGGTATAGTAAAAAAGAAATATAAGAAATTTCGGAAAATTATTTGAAATGAAATCTGATTATAAATTAGGAATTTATAAAAATGTATCCAATACTATTTGATTATTTTAATAACATGTATTAATTCTAATTTTTGTAATATTCGCGTCCCGTAGCCACTTTCAAAAAACAGATTGATGTCACTATTGATTAAAAAAAGTGTGTTGCTACAAAACCAGGACTTTTTTATAGAAAAAAAATCTGCCCGCTTCGCGGGCACATTCTCATCGCGCGCTTTGCGCGCAGCTCGCTTCGCTCGCAAGTATCAGCGCGCCTAGGGCGCGCGTCCGTAGGATCTCGCGCTTCGCGCTCGAT
>WSXT02023532.1:1206-14035 GCA_011762715.2 Neuroterus valhalla | reverse complement strand
CTTCACAAAATTTCAATTTTACAATTATTAGGGGGGGGGGGCCCGGTGAAGGGAGCCGTGCATGGTTCCCCCCAGGCCCGGATATGTTCTCGGCACCCCTGATCACTTCTTCTTTTTGAACATAATTCGTCATCAATACGTCCATGTATCCAAATTCAGATCGAGTTGAAACAAACAGGGTTGTTTTCGGAGGTATGCGGTGATCCAACACAACATATATTCCCTTCGTGGAATTTTCATTTACAGCTTCCACAGGCAATTCCTTTGACAACATTGGTTTCCTCCAGAACCAAATCTGACCTTCCCCCGCTGTACTCCTGATTCCTGGTTGGTTCAACCAACTGCGCCTAATCATGAGACTTCTCGGAATTACACCATCAGATACTACAAATCCTGGAACCACTGCCCCCTCCACCCCGTCAATTTCCAGAATTAGCTCCACGACTCCAATAATTTTTTGTGGCCCACCAACACTCCACAGAACTTCGCCATCTCCGTTCACTTCTCCCATCAGGAACCAACAGTCCTTCGCCACAGAGTTGCGAATAAGGCAAATTGAGCTACCATTATCAATGTAGCCAGTGATCAAATATTTCCCATTAACTGTCACATTCTTCAACGTCGGTTTTGTATTATAGACATCTGTAGTTCGCATCTCCTCCTTTTCCGCTGCTGTCTCTGTCTGACCACCTGGACACAACTTGCTAATGTGTCCTGGTTCCTTACACTTGTAGCAAAGCATCTTGTTTTTCTCAAGCGGACGATCTCGGGAAAGATGTCCTAAATCTCCACAGTTGTAACATTTCTCTTTGCGTTTATCCCAATTCCCCCGTGGTCTTGTGTCAGTAGACTTTTCCGTCTTCTTCTCTGAGTGGTTTCGTTTTTGATTATCTTATCCTCCTCGTTGCTTCTCTGCTTTCTCATCAACTCTTCCCTTAACAGGTCTCCTCACTCACATGCTCACGCGAACTCAGTTGTAGATATAAATCCCGTGACCATATTCCAAAGAGAAGCTGTTTCTTCGTTTCCTCGGAATCCAAATTTAACTTTCGCAAAGATACATCTTATCCACAACTTATGTCATCGTATCCTCGTTTAGCTGTTGTTTCCTTTCCGACAAGAGTCTCCAGATATCCGACATCGATTGATCCCGAATAAAAATTCTTCGAAATCTTTTTTTAAAATCCTCCCACGATTTAATTAAATGACGTTCAGCTGACCACCATTCCCGAGCCGTGTCTGTCAATCTAGTGATCGCTGCCTTTAGTATCGTCGATGAATCCCACCTAAAAAGTTTCGCCATGTCTTCAATATCCTCGAGACAAATTTCTGCTGCACGAGGTTTGCCCTTGCCGCTGAACTCCTTAACCTTAGAAACCGTAGGCTGTACGAATCGATGAGAACTCTCGGATGTCGATCTCTGAAAATCTGCTGTGGCACCCGCCAGCGCTTTTAACAACTGCGGGTTTTCTAAAAGTGATTTCGGATTGTCAATCATCAACTCCGCCAATAAGTCATTATTCGTTTTCCCCGGACCGCCATTCCCACGACCTCCCGCCCGGACGTCCTGACGATTCTCGATACCATCTGATCGATTTCCATTGTCACCGAATTCGGACACATTATCGTCATTTTCTTGGCGATCACGGAACTCGGGTCGTTTCGTATTATAACTCCAATAGTCGCAACTTTGGAATTCAGATGGGGTACACGGATTGTCCCTAGGCTGCTCTCCATATGTCACATTTGTCACTCGTTGTTGGTTTTGACGCACACGCGGGCGCGGGGTTGATTGTCCGCGAAAATTGTTTGGCACTCCACTCCGATATAGATTTTCTCGCCTTACCGCGTCGTCGATTGCAACAACTCCGATGGGTTAACGATCTTTGATCCTTGTTTTCATAGCCCGTTAAAAATTGTTCACGTTCACATTGCTCCCACATACTTGCGGGCACTGAAACGTATTGTGTTTCACCGTTCGCTTGAAAATTGGGATTCCGCGAATCGCTCACTTGATCGCGAATAAAATTATCAACACTGCGTTGACGCAGATTTTGTTGACCGTGCACCGATCTTTCCACGTTTATAACATTGATGTCATTGCGATTTTCCCCCCTTACCACCCGACCGCCCTCCCCACTACCGTCAACGATCTGATCACGAACGCCGTTTTGCCTATCATCACTTTCCGAAACTCTCGCGCTGTCGTCAAAATATCCGGAAAGACTCATTTTAACAGTACGTACCTCGTCCGTTCAAATAAAATAAGATGCTCGTTTTATTGATGGCTCAGCGCCCGAAGAACTCGCCGTCCCGATGACTCCTTACCTGGAATTCACTTATAGTCCACCGAATAATTCGTCTCACCATCTCCTCCACATTAACAACAAATCCACAATAAGCAACTATAGCCCCCGATATTGACTGTTTATATTCTCAAATTAAACACTTACCACGATTTTGGGAATATATCCCACTTCTGATTGAAAGATTTAAACATAAAACATAAACCAGAGATGTGGCCTGTTGCCACGAGGCTTCTCGCTTCCTCTTGATCTCGTCAGGATTCAGGATATCAGATCTACTGGAAATAAAACATCGGATATTCCAAATAATACATAGAATATAATTGAGATAGTTAGGCTAGACCATCAGACCAGAAAAAACAAAGAGCATTCCAAGCTCTTGTTATCGCCCGAACGCACGCCAGCGTACCTCGCCATTTTCTTTCTTCCCCTCCTAAAACTCACTCCCAACCCCTATCCTCTTTACTCAACCTAGCTTTCCTGATCTGCCACGTAGTGACTAAATAAGTCGTTGAGCTTACATTCCAAAAGCCGGGAATTATGAAGCTAACATAGGCGTCGATGAATAGATGATATTTGAAGTAAACTTTTTGAGGAAGATGAAAGCATTGAGGAGTGGAAAAGCTTTGCGTAAATTGAGTTTGTCCTGTTCTAGAGCACGTTGGTCTATGTCGCAGAGAAGCCTGAACAGAGGATGGTTTTCATTTGAAAATACTTTTAGGACAAACTTTCTGTTTAAGAATTTCATGCGAAAAAATAGAGGTGGTTCTTTTAGTTCAGCTAACATCACAGGTAGAGGAGTGGAAATACGGAAACCCAGAACAAGTGTCAGAACCCTATCCTGTAGTTCGCTTCGTCGAACATTTTCGTGTGGTCAATGGATATTAGTAAAGGGTATAACATACGTAATGTTCTTGGACCTGAGCTTCACAAAGTTCCTCGTAAGGATTTAATAATGTTGATGACTGATTCCAGACTCAGTATGAGAGCTTTGAAGCGGGGTTCCCAGGTGAGGTGCCAGTCGAAGATAATGTCTAGTAATTTATTTTCAAGTACTGGAAGGATGATTTGATCATTCAATGTGAGATAAACGTCGAATGGGAGAGAGGTTCTTTTGAGTGGAGAATACGAGTTGAGATTCGTCGATGGATATGTTGTAACAGAATTGTTACGCGAAGTAGATCACTCGGCACGATCCTGCATGAAATATTGGTGAAAGTTGATTCGAAAGAATACTTCTCTATATGAGGTGAGATTTTTGAAAAATTTGCAGTATTTCCACAGGACACCTAAATTGTCCATTCTATTGAATAAAATATCAGGGATGACTCTATCATAAGCTGCTTTGACGACCAGAAATGAGGCAGCTGTGTATGAATTATTAACGAATGCTGTGTTATGAAATTCAAATTTACCTCTCAAGCTAAGATATAGGAGGCGCTTGTGAGCACGAAGCCTGAGTTACCGTCCGACCTCAGTATTTCCGTCACCATATAATTGTACACACGCATCATGTAACCCTATCTCAATAAACTGTTATTATACCAACTTTTGTCTTACAAATCAGGAGAGAGATACGCCCCGTATATCCAATGACTTATGCCGAGCTTTTTGTAATTTTTTTTGAACAGTCATGACTCTGGAAAGTGCCTAAAACAATAAATTTACGAATGACGCGACGCGCAGCGTGGCTTGGCTTTGTGCGGTTCGCGGTTGTGAGTTGTTTTAGTGAAGTGCTCCTTGCATCCTGAAAGTGATTTTCCGTTTCAGATGCCTTTGAGGAGAGAAGGCATGCTTCCGTCTTTTCTCGCTGAAAATAGCAACAATGAGTGATAGTAAAATGTGCACGTGACGACCTATGTATGGTAGCATGAAATGGCGGCTCAAACACCATAATCAAAGTCGTAAGTGTCTTCCGAAAGTTAACGAGTGGCGGCACTCCCGTCGCCAGTGTTTCCCAGCTCACTTACATTTCCGTCGGTGAACCTAACCTTCCGTGCCGGAAGTGAACTAGTAGTGGTCTACGCGTCGCCAGTGTTTCTTAACTCGCTTCTGCCTTGATGATGAATGTAACCTTTCGCTTCAGACAACTCTTCTGCCATGATTCGTGAAAAGTGAACATAACCTTCTGCTAAACATACGTTTTCCGCGATTTGATTGATTTAAATTAAAACTTCTGTTCCGCCGTCATAAAATGGCACCAAAAATTACCCCTTCCGCGTTCACACTTAGTACGCTAAAAAAATTGGTACGGAATTTAGATTTGCCGACTTCTGGAAACAAGACAGATCTAATATCACGCCTTACGGATCACGATACCATTGAACCCTGGATGGAAGAAGCTTTAAATATCCAAGGTCTCGAAACATCAGATGATTCGAGCACAGAATCAGCAGAAAATGAAAGAAGGGCTATGGGACTGCTCCAAAGAGAGCGCGATATACTTCAGAGAGAACTAGAGCTAGCCCGAAGAGAAAACCAGTTGCTACGAGAACCTCAGAGACTTCAAATTCAGGGAGTAACACCCCGTCACCAAGTGAATATATCTTCCCTGAAGGAACTTTTAGGTGAATATGATGGTGCGAGCTCTGATTATACAAAGTGGAAGAATTAGTTTGATCTTCTGACAAGAACGTATGAGCTGGATGACCATCATGCCCGCCTTCTGTTTGCTGGGAAACTCAAGGGCAAAGCTCTGCAATGGTTCCATTCAAAATCTGAATATGTTGGTATGTCTGTGACAGACTTGTTTGCAGAGCTCACAACGCTGTTCGACCAGCGACCGAATAAGTTGGTACTTCGGAGAAAATTCGAAAACCGAACGTGGAAGACTTCGGAGTCATTCAATGACTATTTCCGTGACAAGCTGATCTTAGCGAATGCAGCATCCGTTGCAGACAAAGATTTGATCGACTATCTAATTGATGGAATTCCGGAAGCGTCGCGGAGAAACCAAGCTAGGATTCAGCAGTTCCAAGAAAAGAAGAATATTTTGCGAGCATTCGAAACAAAATACCGTCAAATACAGTTTCGACACTTCCAGCGAGATAAGCGACCTTTAGCTCGATACACTTCTTGATACGGGAAGTCCTGTAAGTTTCGTCAAGGAGAAATTCATTCCAAAGAAAATTCTAGAGTCATCATCTACGCAACAACGTAAGTACAACGGAATAAACAACAGCGAACTGAAAACCTTAGGAGAAATCCGTGTAAGTATCTGTATTGATAATGTGACTCGCAAAAACTTGAATATTCTTATTGTTCCGAATTCGACGAGGAGAACATCAGCTGTTTTAGTCAGGAAAATTTTGAAAGGATTCGGTATCGGTTTGACACCTCAGAGTAAAATTGAACGTCAAATTCAGCACCCTGGAAAAAGTATTGTCTCTTATGGTCGAAAATAGCTTAGAACTGAAAATCCAGAAATGTAAATTTTTTCATACACAAATAGAGTGAAGTTTCCGAAAACGGCATAGCACCTACTAAAAGAGGCGTGGAGGCAGTAACGAATTTTCCAAATCCGCAAAATACTCATGACTTGCATAAGTTCCTCGGTTTCTGTTCTTACTTCCGAAAATTTATCGATGGTTTTTCGGTCCTCGCAAAACCACTCTATGCCCTACTTCGTAAAGATACTTCATTTAAGTTTTCCGAGATACATCTCAAAACATTTGATACTCTAAAAGAAAAATTGATATCAGCTCCGGTCCTGAGTATTTACAATACGAATGAGGATACGGAATTACACTGCGACGCTAGCAAATTGGGTTTCGGTGCAGTATTGCTCCAACGAAAAGCGGGCAAACAACTACATCCGATCTTTTACTTCTCAAAAAGAACCTCAGATACCGAAAGTAGGCTTCACAGCTTCGAGCTGGAAACAATTGCAATTGTTTACGCTCTTCGACGGTTCAAAGTATAATTGCAGGGTATGAAATTTAGAATTCTGACAGATCGTAATTCGCTTAAGGTGCTTCATCAAGGATAGGCTTTCGCTGAGGGGAAAATTGTCTTACACTGGTGAATTGTTAGTTTTAATATTTTTCCCGCCTCATCTTTAGACCCTAATGAAGCCTTTGCCAAACGGCTTTTTTCCAAATATTGCGTTGTCATCTGTTTTTGTTGAAATTTAAAATCAAGTAATTTTTGCGCCTTGAAAATCAGACCCACCGTACTCCTCGAATAGAAGTTATTGGCGTACACTGCCATGCGATATTTGGGAGAAAACCTTCTGACAAAGGCTTTATTAGGGCCTAAAGATGAGGCGGGAAAAATATTACAACTAACAATTTACCAGTGTAAGGGAATTTTCCCCTCTTCGAAAGCCTATCCTTGATGAAGCACTTTAAGTAAGCGCTAGACAAAAAAGATATTAATGACAAGATTTCAAGATGGGCTTTAGAACTAGAGATGTATGATAAAGTGATAGAACACAGATCTGGAACAAAAATGGCTCATGTCGACGCATATAGCCGTAATGTCATGGTCGTTGAAGAAAACTCGTTCGAATCAGACTCAATTATAAGTCAGATTTGAGACTCCAAAATTCGCGAGTTGCGTAAAAATCTTGAGAAAACTCAAGATAAGTTTTTCGAAATGAGGAACGGTATTCTCTTAGGGCATTGACTTAGGGCATTGAACGTGCGAGAAAACGTCGAATGCGATTTCAAATAATTATTTGTTTCCAAATTTTACAGCAAAAGTAAAGCATTATATCGACAACTGCCTTAAGAGTATTGATTTTTCTCCGATTACAGGCAAAAACAGGGCTTCCTAAACCCTATTCCAAAAGGGAACGCTCCGTTCTCCACGTTTCACATCAACCACTATGGTCCAATGGATAGCAAACTTTCAGCTCAACAACATGTTCTCTTAGTAATTGACGGATTTACGAAGTTTGTAAAATTGTATGCCGTAAAGACTACAGATTCGAAGGAAGCGATAAATGCTCTTGAAGAGCATTTCCGAAATTATAGCCGACCAAAAACTATTGTATCGGATCGCGAGTCATGCTTTACGTCAGAAGAATTCGAATCTTTTCCATATGATGATAATGTAGAACACGTGTTGATCGCAACAGCTTCTCCTAAGGCGAATAGTCAAGTAGAAAGGGTCAACCGAGTTTGAGGTCCGATGCTTGCGAAACTATCAGACTCTACGACTAATAAGTATTGGTACAAAGGACTTCCAGAAGTCGAGTTTGCTCTTAATGATACGGTCAACAAATCGACACGGTAAAATTGTCGATGTGGTGGCCGAAAACTTGGAACAAGCTCGACTTGAGAATGAAACTCGAGATTCGGATAAATTAAGAGTAATTGCTGAAGAAAAAATTAAGAAAAGCCAGCAATATAATAGAAAATATCTTGATCAAAGGCGTAAAGAATCAAACAAATACGAATGCGGAGATCACGTAATGATCTCGAATTTCTACAGTACGACCGGGGCTCCTAAAAAGCTGCTTCCAGTATCCAAGGGTCCTTACGAGGTCATTAGAGTTTTCAGAAATGACAGATATGTCGCTAAAGTTGTGGGGAATTTCCAAGTTATGCAGAAACCTTACAGCGGAACTTGAGAAGCGTGCAACATGAGGCCCTGGCGTTCTGATGATTAACTCCAACACATATTCAATAATTTTAATGATGTAAACACCGAATTTGATACAATTTTTGTAACCCGTATTTTTATTGCGAATAAAGTTCGAGTCGAACTTAGGTCAGGACGGCCGAACTATGAGATTCAAATTCACCTCTCAAGCTAAGATATAGGAGGCGCTTGTGAGCACGAAGCCTGAGTTACCGTTCGACCTCAGTATTTCCGTCATCATACAATTTTACACACGCATCATGTAACCCTATCTCAAGAAACTGTTATTATAACAACTTTTGTCTTACAGTGTGAACTTCGGTACAAGAATTTGCGAGACAATCAGCACAGGATCTGTTTTTACGGAATCCGAATTGAGAAGGAGGGGGAATCAAAGAATCCTCTAGCCAACAGTTGAGTCTGTTAAAAACAATTTTTTCCATGAGTTCAAAAGAGGCGGGATGCTAAGGCAATGGGGCGAAATTTTTCGGTTTCGCGTTGTGCAATCAGGAAAACTAAGAATTTATCCCAGTGATCTAGAAAGGAGCTTCCATCTACGATCACGTTATAAATTCAAGACAGTGCTTTAAGGTGTTTTGTGTGGGGTTCCGAATCACCTGAAACTTGGTTTTTGCCCAAACCTAGAGTAGACGTACTTTCGGAAGTTGAAATAGCAAGATGTGATTCTTGGAGGTTAAAAGGTTCGCTCGGGAAATGAAAGGCCTTGTAGTTTGAGTTGTTATAAGGGTAGACGTCGGTTATATTTTCTTAGGAGGAAAGTCTGGGAGAGGGGGTGTTAGGGAGGGAGAGAGGGGGAGGGGGAGATAGTGGAGTTCGATCGGTTAGGTCGAGAAAAGCGGGTGGACGATTCGTTACTTGGAATAATGAGTTTAGAAGCAAGGATTGAAGTGTTCAATTTGTTTCCAGCTTGGCAAGCGTTTGCACATCCCCAGGACGGATGATGGCAATTGGAATCTCCGCCTAGTAAGACAGATACAAAATCATCAGAAAACGAGTCAAAGAAGGAGTTCCAGTTAATATCGTTACCTGGGGTTTCTGTAAACATTAATGATTAGAATTTCATCCAAATTGGAGTGTATAGAAATAAAAAGAGTTATGAGTAGCAAGATCTAGATGATTAGCAATGTCGGGAATTTTCAATTCCGAAAACACAATATTGTTCCTATAGCAACGATGAGACCGACATCAGTGCTGATAAGTCTGTCCTTTCCAAAGATGTTATGTTTCTTTAAAGATAATTTGTTCTCATCTTTGGGTCAGTTTTCATATAATAAAATGATATCATAGGTGTGAATCATTTTTTCTAAGGATCCCTTTTCATGAATTATGCTACGGCGTTTCCATACTAAGATTCTTAGTACTTCAAGGTTAACAGAGGTAGGGGTTTGAGACAGTCAGATTCAAATTGTTAAGCAGAGAGCTATTAGCGCTAAGCTACTGTCCGCTGCCGAGAAGAGACAAGCGAGGAGAAAAGCGTTCACAGTAAACGCAAAACGTGATTGGGACAACCGTTTTAGGGTACCAGCTACCTGCAACGGAAATTACCCTAGGTGGTATTCATGCTACCCAGTTGGGGTTCTGAGTCCCCGACAATTGGGGTACGGAATTTTTGACAGCTTTGTCGATCACACGGCATAGTCTGTTTCGACATTGCAAGGTGTGGTATTTGCATCTTGTAATATTAGACCAAAACTTCATACATGCAGGTAGCCTGCATGCATGCAAACATACTATCATCTTTCTATTCCGGAAAGGGCTAGAGAAGCTTGGTTTGTCGATTATATCTCCGTTACAACGCAGATCAGCGACGGAACTCCACCGGGTGTTTGCATGAGTCATTCCTGGAGGGACTCAATTACTCTGGTGGAATATGATGCATGATCACTGTTCAGTGTTCACTAGTATAAAAACACGCGGTAATAAGCAGCTACCGAATCCACTTTTGAGTTTTTTCCCCGCACTGACGTACATTACGCAGCTCTACAAAAAATAAATCGAAAAAATGCTTCCCGGGACCAGACCATGCTATCTTATGTTTTCGGGGTCACTGCTTCCGAATCTCAAGCTCGTTTTACTCTATCACGTCAGGATTTGTCATAACCTAATAAAACTACCCTTACCAAACTATAAGAAGGCTTACCCTCCTGACGCTGGAAACAGCAAGTTAAATCGTTACTATTAGTTACTATATAAGTACTATATTACTATAAGTTACTATTAGTCTAGAAGATGTTGTATTTGAGGTGTTTATTAACCTTCTTATTGAAAAGGTAAATCGCTTATTTTTCTTGGAATAATTGATTTCTACACCAGGAGGGGGCTAACTTACCAACCCTTAATCCTCCTAAACCATAGAAACTACCCCTACCACCCCTACCAAACCACAACCAGACTAACACACCTGACTCTGGGAACAGCGAGGTTAGTCGCACATTTCCCATTAAAATAACAGAATTTCAAACCACTAGCACCCCGAACCAACCTAACTCCTATCTACCTTCTACTAACCCCTAAAAATTACCCCTAGCGAACCATCAGTAGGCTAACCCACCTGACCTTTGGAACAGCGAGGTAAAACGCTTTCAAGAGGAATGAGTGACTAAATATGCTGTTCCCCGGGTTAGGTGGGTGAGCCTGTTTGTCGTTTGCTAGGTGAGCTTTCAAAACCTTAGTAGGCAAGTAGATAAGGGTTAAGTGGTTTAGGGGGTTAATAGGTTAGCCCAATTATGATCTGGAATTAAATTAACCTAAAAAAAGCGATGTACCTCGCTGTTCTCAGGGTCAGGTGAGTAAGCTTACTAATGGTGCGGTTAGGGTAATTTTATGGGTAAAAGTAGGTAGGTAGGAGTAAGGTTTGTCCGTGGAAGGTGGATTAGCCTGCTCGTGGTTTGGAATTCAGTTATTTCAAGATAAATGAGCGACTAAACTCGCTGTTCACAAGGTCAGTTGTGTTAGCCTGCTTATGGTTTGGTAGGAGAGGGTTTTTAAGCGTTTGTAGGCAAGTAGGTTGAGGCAAGGTGGTTAAGGGGGCGATAAGTTAGCCCAATTGTGATGTGGAATTCAATTAATCCAAAAAAATAGCGTTTTACCTCGCTGTTCCCAGGATCACGTGGGTTAGCCTACTGGTGGTACGGTAGGGGTAATATTAAGGGGTAAGAAGTAGGTAGATAGGAGTAAGGTGTGTTCGTGGAAGGTGGATCAGCCTGCTCGTGGTTTGAAATTTAGTTATTTCAAGAGAAACGAGCAACTAAACTCGCTGTTCCCAGGGTCAGGCACGTTAGCCTGCTTCTGGTTTGGTAGGGGAGGTTTCTGAGGGTTAGTAGGCGGGTAGGTAAGGGTTAGGTGGCTTAGGGGGTTGATAGCGTAGCCCGAATGTGGTATAGAATTCAATTAATAAACAAAATAAGCGGTTTACCTCTCTGTTCCCAGGGTCAGGTGGGTTAGCCTACTGGCGGTGCGGTAGGGGTCATTTTTAGGGGTTAGTAGTAGGTAGATAGGAGTAAGGTGGGTTCGAGGAAGATGGATTAGCCTGCTCGTGGTTTGAAATTCAGTTATTTCAAGAGAAATGAGCGACTAAACTCGCTGTTCCCAGGGTCAGGTGTGTTAGCCTGCTTGTAGTTTGGTGGGGGTGGTAGAGGTAGTTTCTAGGGATTAGGTGAATTTAGGGCAGGTGGGTTGGTTCTCTTATGGGGATAAATTAATTCATGCAAAATAAGCGATTTAACTTGTTGTTTCTAGTGCCAGGAGGGTGAGCCTATTGGTAGTTTGGTAAGGGTGGTTTTGGGGGATTATTTTTTGAGGTTATGACAAGTCCTGACGGGATGGAGTAAAATGAACGTCGGATTCGGAATCAGCGACCCCAAAAACATAGGATCAGCATCGTCTGGTGGTGGAAAGCATTTTTTCGATTTTTTTTTGTGGAGCTGTGTTATCCAGAAATTGACTCATACGATGAATGAGGCTCAGCCGGAGAGACTTTAATTCACAACTTATCGACTTGTTACTTGGTTCACGAAGTGTTAAATTCACGCGACTGGTTCAAGGCTACTCGTGGATCGAAGTTGCCAGAATAACTGCTGGGAACATAAGACGATGAATAGGATTGGATCGCGGTTTATATACATGGCGCAAAAGATCTCGCCTGACACTCCCTGAATCATCCTGACCCCGCATGGCTCACCTCAATCGTGCTCGTCACACCCGTAACGACTGCACCCGGGCACCAGATGATCACGTACAGAGAGGAACGATCACGGTGTCAACTAGTTCAGTTCACTGGTTGCAGTACTACGTGAATGATATTGGCTGGGAAACATTGAAGATGTTATGATACATATCTGCCTCTTATACTTGTATAGGATTAAAAAATTGCAGATGCAACAGGCTTATTGTTATTTGATCATTTCTCAGCTCAGAAATTCACAAATTTACTGGAAAACTTGAATTTCCAGAATTTGCATAAGTTTCTGAAGATTCCATGGATGGAAATTATCGTTTGTAAGGTTTGATTCCGATACTTCCATTTTCTAGTAACATGATTACGCTTTATCGGTTATTTTTATATTGGAAAAACAAAATGTTGAGTGCTCAAAGTAATTTCAAGACGAAGAAGAGCGTAAACTTGAATTTTCAAATCGAAATGTTATGAGCTAATCAATGTTTCATGAGTAATAGTTTGAAGCTTCAAGAATAAATAAGAATGCTAGATACATTTAGGGCCGGCGGTTGACATGGGTAGTATGGGTAGTGGTACCTACTCGAAAAGCATCTCAGTGGGTACATACCCACTCGGAATTATCAAACAAAACCCTAAATTCTAATATATTCTATCAATATTCATCCATGAAAGCCCCCCCCCCCCCCCCTCTTTTTTTTATCACCCCCCCACCAAAAACAGGAAAACAGAGCGCGGGCCC
>WSXT02023521.1:0-14035 GCA_011762715.2 Neuroterus valhalla | reverse complement strand
AGTTGATATTTATCTAACATTAATGAATTAATCCTAAGAAAATACCAATTAAATTATAATTGGGTAGTAGCAAGAGTCTAGACGGGGCCCTTTCCATCATAGGGCGATGAAGAGGTTCCCTCGTTGGGGCCTCGCTAGGATTTCTAGCTAGGACCCGGCTAAAGCAGCGTTACAGAAGTAGTCAGGCCCTCTCTATTTTTCCCTATCAGCGCCCGATCAGAAACAGGGAAAAGTAGTCAGGGCCCTACTAAATCCCTATTGCAATTTCTACATGGGATATTTTTCTAAGAACAAATGAAATTTTTCAACAAAATAGTCAAATTTCGAACTCAAAAAATGATTATTTTCACCCAAAAATAAAACGGTAACATTTTAGTTCAACAAATAAATTTCAAACCAAGCATAAAAGCTTTCTACTAGAACAAAAAATCTTCAAATGAAGGAGTTGAGTTTTCAAACTAATGAATTAACTTTTACACAAAAGGATAAATTGGCAACGAAAATTTGAAAACTCAAATTTTCAATTGGAAAAAAATGGATGTTTAAATTTTTATCTAAACCTATGGAATTTTTAATTGGAATAAATTAAATTTTCAGTAAAAAAAATTTACATTCTGACACACAAGATGACGAAGAATCAAATGAAACTGTAAATTTTACCTGAAGTAGTTCAATTTCAAACCAGAAAGACGAATTTTTAACTGAAATGATGGACATTTAACCAGAATAGTTGAATTTAAGGAAAAAATTAGTTTTCAAACAAAAAATACAATTTTTCAACAAAATGGAAATTTGAAAAGAATTTTTGAAGAAGAATATCAACTTCCGAAGAAACAGATAATTTTCTACCAAAAATCGATTTTGCAAAAAAATATGAGAAGTTGCAGCGAAATAATTGAATTTTCAGTAAGATGAATTGTCGTCGAATTGTCTAATTTTGAACTAGAAAAGATAAATTTTTCACTAAAAATGAAACCGTTAAATTTTCAGTTGAATAAATTGATTTTCTACCAAACTGATGAACTTTCGGGTATAATGATGAATCTTCAAGGGGAATAGATATATTTTGAGCAAGAAGATTCATTTTTAACCAGAAAGATTAATTTTCTACAAGAAAGGCAACTTTTCTACGAAGTACATTAATTCTCACAGGAATAGTTTAATTTTCAAATTAAAAAATCAATTTTCAACTAAATACTTGAATTTTTACTTAAGGATGTTCTCTAGTTACAGTTAATCTCAAAATTCGATAATCTTTATGATAATTTATATGATTGAACAAAATGTATCTATTGATAATTGCTGCTATTTTTGAAGGAAGCTTATAAGTGTGCTTCAGAAAAAAATAATTGAGGTTAAAATGGTTTATTTATCGGAAGTTATTCACAGTCTTAATTTTTGCTATATCGTTAGGGAAAAGTTACAATTCTTATCTAATCCTAATGATCAAGGCCTAATTTAATTCTCGGAAAGATCCTATACAATATTCTATTTGGCTAGTGTTGATTGAAATTCGAACTTTTATTGTTTATAACAATTACAATAATTTTGATTTCCAAATAAATTTTTTCAATACAATCTACCCAAATAGAATTGTAGAGAATCCTTCAAGGAATTGAATGAGGACTTGAACATTAGGATTGGATAAGAATTTTAACTTTTCTCTAACGAGAAAGCAAAAACCAAAACTCTAAATAACTTCTGAAAAATAAACAATTTCAACCTGAATTTTTTTTTCTGAAGCAAACTTTGAAGCCTTTATTTAACTACTCAGCATTTATTATAGATATATTTTGTTCAATTTTATAAATGATTGTAGAGATTATCGATTTATGAGAATGACTGTAACTATTGTACATCCTTAAAAAAAGATGAATTGATTTTCAACAAACAAGTTCAAATTCGAAACAAGTAGTTTATTTTTTGACTAAAAAATTATGAATTTGCAATGAACAATTTGAACGAGTTTTCTATAATAAATCAGAAACATTTTTTCTTCGTAATTCTACTTTTACCCTTAAGACTGCTTGGAGTACATTCTCCATCAAAAATTAGGAAGAGGGGACATTATAATTTTTAATTGGAGGAACGACTTATTTTTTGAAAACTTGAGCAATCAACGATTCGATTATCAAATTTGAGTCAGCTAAAAAAATCTCACAGAGAATTTTCCTCCAATGACGTACCTACAGATATAATTGAATGTTTTCTGAATCAGATTAAAGGAACGTTACATTCTTTAAGTCAAATGATAAGATATCTTTTTGATTCAAAAAAAAAAAAAGCAGTCATTTCTCGTATTTTTACGATAGAATTGTTAATAGTCTAGGTTGAGTCAAGTAAATTCTCAGTTTTTAATCAAATTCCCTGTCATTTCCCGGGTTTTTCCCGGTCTATAAAATTCCCGGTCTTTCCCGGTTTCCCGGTAAATTCGCCACCCTGAAGATGATTATTTTATCTTTATGCATATTTCTCTTGTAATTGATGACTTTTCAATTTTTAGATGTTTATTTTTCTTGAATTGTTTTCCAAGCCAAGCACATTTCACAATACTCTGTCCCGCATACAATCTGATTATTATTATTTTTTATTAAAGCCCCAGCCTAGACGTGACCTAATCTCACTTTTATTCATTACCGAGCTCGAGAACACACTCTAACTATACATCACATGCCCACCTCGTAGTAGTTGCAGATCTAATTTAGCAGCTAATTACAGTTTGAGTGAGAGAGGAGAAGAAACTTTGTAAAAGCGTACATACTATAAATATGAGAGAGATAGAGAAAGTGCTGTTCAAAGTTGGCGCCATTGGAATTAGTCTGATAAAATCTCTTGAAACAAGAATCTGATAAATCGTATCAAACATAATTTTGCTACTCTTGCTTTATATTATTTTATATCTTTCGGAAAAAGCACATTCATTTCAAAAATAAAATATCATTAAAACTCATGAAATATCATTAAAACTTTTGAAATGAACTTTGGATCAGAATTAGTCTTCTGGAAGTTCCATCACCTAGAGTTCAACTAAATTTGGTTTTCTTACTCTCTGCATGTAATGCACAAGTTTCACTTGCTCTCAGAAAGAAGCGTAACTTCACTTTCCGCGAAGTAAATTGAATTTAGGTTTACTAGCACGAACGTGGTAAATTATCTTCTTACTTTAGGAAGTTTTTTCTTTCAAGCTATTTCTCCTGATGAAGTTCTCGTGTGAAATATTACTTACTCAAGAATCCCAAGATGGGAATGTAGTTAAAGTTTTCGCAAGAAGTAAGAAGTTAATGCAAACAATTTCGTGTGTCCGCTAAGATACATGGGATATTTAATTTAATTAATCAAATAATTTGATCTAAAAAGTGACTAATTTCAAATAAATAATGAGACAAAATTGTGTACAGAAATTCTGCTAATAAGTAATAGTTGTTCTCATTTTGAAGAATATGACATCAACTGGACACTGGCAAGACCTTTGAAGTCGATTCAAAAGTGAGTCTATTACTGGAAGAATGTTAAAATGAGCGATTGTTTACAATTAATATTTGAACAATTAATTTAAGCTTTCCTGAATTCTTAATTATTTCCGAATAAATTATTCTGATCAATGTAACGCAAACACAAATAAACACCGTAGTGCGCATATGCCAGATGCCGCTATGCACTGCTACATACCGCTCTCAGTGTGGAGCGGAGGATGGGGAAAAAGAGAGTTAGAGAAAAGGAAGCCCGCACTTTCCCTGAAAAGAAACTGGATTCCAACGAGAAAAAAGTATTTTTTGTGAAATAGTTGAATTTCTAACAAAAAAGAAAAATTTTCAACTAGAAGGATAAATCTTCAACCAAGAATGATTTCAATCTCGAATCTGAAATTATTCAATTTCACCAAGGATGACAAGTATTAAAACAATATAGTTGAATCCCCAACTAAAACCAGATAATTTTTTTCATCAAAAAAGGGCGACGTCCTGAAAACACCCGATTTCAACAAAATACATGAATTTCTAACCTAAAAGAAAAATTTCAAATTTGAAAAGATAAAATTTTAACGTAATAATTACTTTTTCAGCCAAAGTAGTGAATTTTTAGGTGAAAAGATGAATTATCAATAAAAAATGTAATACTTGAATCCTCAACTAAAACATAATTCTTAACCAAAGCATTGCATTTTTTAAAAAGAAGAATAATTTTTTACAAGAGAAAAGAATTTTAAACAGAAAACTTGAATCTCCAACTGAAAATGAAGATGTTCAAATCTACCAGTTTAACATTTTTAAGGAAAAAAATTAACTTTTTATAAAAAAGACGAAATTTCAACGGACAAAAATATATATACGCAATCAGACAATGCAATTTTCTACCAATCAAAAGAATGAAAAATGAAATTTGTTGGTTTATAAGATGGAACTATTGTGTAGATAAATTCATTCTTTTTCGTAGGATAAATTCGCTTTTTTAACTTGAAATTTTTAGTTTCCAGTATAAAACTGAATTATTACATTTTGCATTGATAAGCTTTGATATTTAGTTGAAATCTCTACAATTCGATTGAAAATTTAATCATTTTTTTAGAATTAATTTTCTCAGTTTGAAATTCATTTCTACAACTAAAAAATACAACCAATTCATTTTTTGATAGAAATTGACGGTTTTTTTTCGAAATTCGAGTGATAAATTCCTAATTAAATTTTTTTTTTTTTATTAAAAATTTAGCTGCTTGGTTGAAAGTTAAACCTCATTTTTCGAAGTTCATTTTGTTGGTTGCAGATTTAACTATTAGTTGAAAATGACCGTTTTTTGTTTCTAGAAAATATTGTTTCAACTAGAAATTTTATTTTTTGGTTGAAAGATGAACTACCACATCAGAAATGCATCTTTTTGGGGTTAAAGTTTTATAATTTCCGAAGGAAATTCAACTATTGGGTTGAAACCGAACTTTCTGGTCAAAAATTAATTTCTAGGGTACAGAATTTGACTGTTATCTGAAGAATTCTCATTTTTGTTGAAACATTGCAATTATCATATTTGACGTTAAGGATTACTATTTTTTATTTACTGAAAACGTAGCTTCGTTGAAAATTAAACTGCCTCATTAATTTCTTTATTTGTTGGAGAATGATCAGTTTAGTTGAGAAATAACAACAACTTTTTGGTTCAAAATGTAACTGTTTTTGACGGAAGTTTATAAATAAAAAACTTGTCGCTCTTGGTTGAAGATTTATTTTATATTGGTAGAAAAGTTCTTGGCTGAAAAAAAATATGAAAGACATACAACGGGTTTTCAGTTACAAATTCTTTTACCGACATCGAGAGCGTTCCACAGCTGTAGTGGTTCGTGTCCTTGCTTAGCTTATAGAATGTTCTTGATGACGTAATAGGATGTTATTTCGTTTCTCACAATTGCACAATGTCACTTATGATTTATGGCAGAGAGCACAACTGTATTATAAAAACTTTGCCTTCCTGGCTTGAAGATCTAACTATTTGTTTGATGATGCATTTGAATGTGGTAAGAAGAGAAAATTAATTTGTCCTACAAGAAACAGCAGAATTGAGACGTAAGTTTCCGAATAAGGAAGCCTTTTTTTATGTAAACAAGGCGTTTTCCACCTTTAATTATTATAAATATAGCTGGAAATGCTGAAGTCTCAAAAGTATATAATATTATTATATTAGAAGAGGAGAAGAGGAGAAGAAGAGAAGGAGGGAAGAAGAGAGTTGAGAGAAGACGAGAAGGAGCGAGTTGAGAGAAGAAGAGAAGGAGAGAGTTGGGAGAATAAGAGAGTTGAGAGAAGAAGCGAAGAAGCGAAGAAGAGAGTTAAGAGGAGGAGGGAGTTAAGAGAGGGAGTTAAGAGAAGAAGTTAAGGGGAAAACTTAAGGATACGTTGATAAAAATTAATAAAACTCTCTAAAGTTGATTTATAAGTTGTCTCAAACACTTGAGAGTTAAGAGAAAAAGAGAAAGAGGGAGTTCAAAGGAGAAGATGAGATAAAAGTTGATGAAACTCTCTAAGTTATCTATATGTTATCTTGAAGACTTAGGATTCAAAAGCAGAAGAAAAGGAAGGAGTAAAGAGAAGAAGACAAGAAGAGGAAAAGAAGAGAAGAGGGGAAGAAGAGAGTTGAGAGAAGACGAGAAGGAGAGAGTTGAGAGAAGAAGAAAAGAAGAGAAGCAGAAAGTTGAGAGAAGAAGCGAGTTAGGAGAAGAAAAAAATAGGAGAGAGTTAAGAGAAGAAGAGGAGAAGAGAAGAAGAGCTGGAGAGAGTTAGGAGAAGAAGAACGGAAAAAGCTTAGAGAAGAGAGGATAACGGGGAGAGTTGAGAGAAGAAGAGGGTTGAGAGGAGGGACTTCTTCACGTCTTCTCTTCTCCTCTTCTTCTCTCAACTCTCTCCTATTATCGTTCTTCTCTTAGCTCTCTTCTTCTTTTCACTATCTACTACCTTTCTTTTCTCAACTCTCTTCTTCCCTTCTTCTCTTTTCCTCCTCTTATCTTCTTCTTCTAACACCCTCCTTCTCTTCTTTACACTCTCTCCTTATCTCTTCTATTATCCTTCTACTATTAACTCTCTAATTTTCGTCCTTCCTAAACTCTTTTCTTCCATTCTTCTCCACTTGTCTTCTTCTCCTTACTCCTTCCTTCTCTTCTTTTCTCAACTTTCGACTCGCTTCATTCTTCTCGCTTCTCTCAACTCACTCCGTTCTTCGTCTCTGGAGTCTCCTCAGCTCGTCTACTCTTCTCCGCTTCTTCTCACAACTTTCTCCCCTTATTCCTCTTCTCTTTACTCTCTTCTCCTCTGCTTCTCTCAATTCGCTTCTCTTCTTTCCTCAACTCTCTCTGCTCTTCTCTCAACACTCTCCATCCTTCTTCTCTTAACTCTCTTCAGCTCGTCTTCTCTTCTCTCATTCTTCTCTTAACTCTTTCCTTCTCGTTTCCTCTCAACTCTCCTCTCTCCTTCTTCTCTTCTTATGCTCTTATCATCTTCTCTCAACTCCTTCCATCTTTTCTTCTCACAATGCTCTCCTTCTCTTCTGCTCTCGATCCTCTCCATTCTCTTCTCTCAACTCTATTATTATCAACTCTATTATGCTATCTCAACTCTATTTTGCTTCTCCTAAATCTCGTCTTCTCTCGACTCTCTCCGTCTCGCCTTCTCTCAAATCTCTTCTTCCCTTCTTCTCCTCTTATCTTCTTCTCTCAACTCACTCCATCTCCTCTTCTCTTAACTCTCTTCTTCTCTCAACTCTCTCCGTTCTTCTCTCTTTTCTCCACTCTCTCAACTCTCTCCATTCTTCTTCTCTTAATTCTCTTCAGCTCGTCTACTCTTCTCCTCTCCTTATCTCAACTCTCTCCTATTATCCTTCTTCGCTTGAATCTCTCCTTCTCTCAACTCCCTCCTTCTCGTGTTCTCTCAACTCTCTCCTTCTCTTCTTCTCCAACCTCTTTCTTCCTCGTCTCCTTCTAACCACCCCAATCTCTTCTTCTCTTAGCTTCCTTCTTCTTTCAATTCTCTCCTTTTCTTCTTTTCTCAACTCTCTCCGTTCTCCTCTTTTTTCTCTACTCACTTCATTCATCTTCTCTTAACTCTCTTCAGCTCTTCTCCTCTTCTCTTCTTCTCTTCATTTCTCAACTCTCTCCTATTATCCTTCTTCTCTTGAATCTTTCCTTCTCTCAACTCTCTCCTTTTCGTCTTCTCTTAACTCTCAACTCTCTTCTCCCCTTCTTCTCCTCTAATCTTCTTCTCTGAACTCCCCCCGTCTCTTCTCCTCCAATCTCTCTTCTTCCCTCGACTCTCTCCTCCTTGGCTGACTTTCAAACTTCATATTGAAACTTTTAGCTGAAACTTTTAAGCGGTATGGGTCCTTCTCTCTTTCCGTTTTACAACAAAAAATATTACGCGACTACCAAATGCCCTATGATCGAGAAGTTGGAGTAGTAGATTTTTTTATTAACTAGATTGGATTATTTTGATATCAATTGAAGGATTTTGAATTAAGCTGCAGCAGGTTTAATATCTCGGGAATTTACTGTCACACCAAAATTACTCCATATTTCTAATAAAGGACTGCAATGTTGCCTTCGATACTTAGGAATATATTGCAAATATTTCACGACGAAATGTGCCATAAATTTTGGACAAAGGAATTCTTTCGGAAAGAAAATCTTTAGTAAGCATGAATGGCAGCATTGATCGAAGAAATTATAGTAACCTTTAATAGCAACATTAACGATAGCATAAACTATTATATTTATACACTTCTTCATTTTCCTGTTTCACGATAAACACTTTACAAGCCTTTTTTATAATACTGATATAATTTAATTATTCCACTGTGTTTACCGCAAGGTAATAAAATCTATAGATACATCAATTTGCATGAGAAAGTGGAGCAAGCTTTATTGGATCCATGTCATGGGTAATTAAAGTAATTGGCCCTTCAGATTATAGTCCTAGAATACTGAAAAATTACACCACGCGCAAACAATAATAAAATTCGCTCTTGACTTTGAAGCACGATAATTCGGTAAAAGGAAGACACTCTTAATCGGCCCCCGTTTTCTCTCCTTCCTCAACTCGCTTCTTCACTTTCTTCTATTTACTCTCTTCTTACCTCCATCTCTTCTTCTCTTACTTTTTTTCTCCCAACTCTCTCCTCCCTGTATCTCTTCTTCTCCTCTTTTTTCTTCTCCTGTTCTTCTGTTCCTCTCTTCTCTGCTGCACTTCCTCACTTCTCCTATTTTTTCCATCTAGCTCGCCCCTTTTCATCTTATCTAAACTCCCTATGCCTCTCTTGATGCTCTTCTTCCCTGAACTATCTTCTTCTTTTCTCCTTCTCCTAACTCTCTTCTTCGCTCAACTCTCTCCCTCTCTTTTCATCTCCTGCTCTTAACTACCTTCTTCTCTCCTTCTTTTCTTCACCCTTTTCTCAACTTTCTGTCTCTCCTATTGTTCATCTTCTTTGAATATCTTCTTCTCTGAAGCTTCTTCTTCTTTCTTCCTAACTCTCTTCTCCTTTTAACTCTCTTCTCGTCTGGAACCTATTCTCCTCTCCTTTTCTTCTCTTCCTGACTCCCTCCTTCTCTACTTCCCTCAACTCTCTCCTTCTCTTCTCATCTTCTTCTCTTAACTACCGTCTTCTCTCCTTCTCTTCTCATCTTCTTTTCTTAACTTTCTCCTTCTCTTCTCTTGTTATCTCTCTTCTTCTCTTGTTCCCTCAACTTTCTTCCTCTTTTTTCCTATCCTCTTAACTCTCTTCTCACCCCCCCCCCTTATTCAATTTCTTCTTCTCCTAACTTTCTAATTCTTTTCTTCTCTCAACTCTCTCCCTATCTGCTCCTTTTCTTTTCTTCTTCTCTTAACTTTCCCCTTCTCTCAACTCTGTTCTTCTTCTCCTCTTAACTCTCTTCTCGTCTGGAACCTATTCTCCTCTCCTTTTCTTCTCTTCCTGACTCCCTCCTTCTCTACTTCCCTCAACTCTCTCCTTCTCTTCTCATCTTCTTCTCTTAACTACCGTCTTCTCTCCTTCTCTTCTCATCTTCTTTTCTTAACTTTCTCCTTCTCTTCTCTTGTTATCTCTCTTCTTCTCTTGTTCCCTCAACTTTCTTCCTCTTTTTTCCTATCCTCTTAACTCTCTTCTCACCCCCCCCCCTTATTCAATTTCTTCTTCTCCTAACTTTCTAATTCTTTTCTTCTCTCAACTCTCTCCCTATCTGCTCCTTTTCTTTTCTTCTTCTCTTAACTTTCCCCTTCTCTCAACTCTGTTCTTCTTCTCCTCTTAACTCTCTTACATCTTTCTTTCCTTCTCCCTTCCTCTCCCTCTCTCTTCCTCTTTCCCCCGCTTACTCTTTCCCTCTTCTTCTCTCACATCTCTTCCTGTCTTTTCCTCTTGCATCTCTTCCTCTCTTGTTCTCTTTTCCTCTTAACTATCTTTTTCTCTTCTTTTCTTGATTTTTCAACTTTCTCCCTACCTGCTCTCCTTCTCTCACTTCTCTTCTCTACTTTTTCTCTTATCTCTCTCCTTCTCTTCTTTTCTTAACTCTTTTCTCTTCTTCCTTCTTACTCTTATTTTCTTCTTCTCTTGCCCCTTTTTTCTCTCCTTCCTCAACTCGCTTTTTCACTTTCTTCTATCTACTCTCTTCTTACCTCCTTCCCTTCTTCTCTTATCTTCTTCTCTTATTTTCTTCTCTCAACCCTCTCCTCCTCTTCATCTCTCCTTTTCTTCTCTTCCTCTCTTCTTCCCTTAACTCTCCCCTTTTCCCCTACTCTCGAATCTCTGCTGCACTTCCTCACTTCTCCTATTTTTTCCTTCTAGCTCCCTCCTTTGCATCTTATCTAAACTCTCTATGTCTCTCTTGATGCTATTCTTCCCTGAACTATCTTCTTCTTTTTCCCTTCTCCTTACTCTCTTCTTCTCTCAACTCTCTCCCTCTCTTTTCATCTCCTGCTCTTAACTATCTTCTTCTCTCCTTCTTTTCTTCATCCTTTTCTCAACTCTCTGTCTCTCCTATAGCTCGTCTTTTTTAAATATCTTCTTCGCTAAACCTTCTTCTCCTTTTGTCATTCTCGTAACTCTATTTTCCTCTTAACTCTCTTCTCTTCTGAAACCTATTCTTCTCTCCCTCTCTTCTTCTCTCAACTCTCTCCTTCTCTCCTTTCCTTTCATCTTCTTCTCTTAACTACCGTCTCCTCTCCTTCTCTTCTCATCTTCTTTTCTTAACTCCTTCCTTCTCTTCTCTTGTTATCTCTCTTCTTCTCTTATTCTCGTAACTCTTTCCTTTTCTTCTTCTACTGTTCATGCAGAGCTTTCGCCCCAACCGTGTGGTCTGACGCACACACTGTTGTTTTTTGCCTTGAGGTTCAGCTCTTTGGTTGAAATTTCTTTGTTTTTATGCAAGAGAGGAGAAAAAAGGTCATACAAAGGGACAAAGATGTAAAAGAAGAAAGGCTGACCAGCTCATTCCCTAAAATGATAAAAAATGTTCAAGCGTGCCTGCGTTGAGTTTCAGTCGATGATACGGCAGTCAGTCGTGCCTCCCCGCTTTATTCGACTGAAACTCGACGCAGGCACGTTGAACATTTTTAATCATTTCTCGGGAACCTATGAAGAGTTTGTAAGTTTCTTCGGCTTGAATTGAAGATAAGATTTACGAGATTTCGTCGCCCGAGTTTCACCACGAAGTGAAGTTAAAGTACAAAATCCGAGAAATTATCGAATTTTATTTGAAACCTCTAGCGCAGGATTTTATAAGCCTCGCAATTTTTTTTCAAATCTTTTTTTGACCGAGTTATCGTAGTTCCAATTCGGGAGTGATTTTTGATAAAACTCGCGCCAACCGCACCAACGATTCCCGACGATATCGTCCTTTTTTCAAACACATTTTTACTTTTTCGGATATTTCGAAATCAAATAAAACATGCAGCCTCTAAATCAACATCGACTAACGACTAACCCAGATACAAAAAAATCATATTACCTACTGCGAACTCGTTTTGGAATACTGTTCACAATAAATATTTGTTTTTCACATCTACTAGTGTAAAATGAATATATTGGCAAGTTGAAGTGAGCACACCGGAAATACACTCAGAATGAAAATGATGTGTGAATAATATGGATTTATACTCACGTGATTGGGGATGGACGAACTTTTGTAATTTATAGCGCGGAAGGCCAGAGAATCTCTCATCGAATTACGGTAGTTAAATACAACTGGGATTTTAATTCAAATGTGAATATAAAAGATATATTATAACGATGAAATATATAAATATATGAAATATATTTACGGTGAAATCGTGACCGGGAAATTTACCGGGATTATTGCGATTACTGGGAGGAAAAATTAGGGTGGATGCTCAAACTTCAAACAAAGATTCCAGGTTATTTTCAGGGTTTCCTGGTCAAAAATAAAATTTTCCCTCAGTTAACTTTCGAGCTTTTACAATTTTATTTATTCAACACTTATTTCTTGATTATAACCATTTCGAAAAGAATGTAATATTTTTGAACTCAAGAGTAATATACACTCCCCAGAAAAATTGAAGGATGTGAAAAAAAATTTCAAATTTTGGGGTAATTTTCAACATGCTATAACTCGGAGAAAAGTGATCGGAGGGTGAATTAAAAAAAGAGTAAATCGTAACTCCAATTGTCTTCTTTCCAGGTCTGGACTTTAAAAAGTTTTTAACTTAAGCGGTTTTCAAGTAATCATCCAAAAACTAACAAAATAACAATCTTTCAACTTTCTGTTTGTCTTAAAAATGCCCGTTGGGCTTCGAAAAGAATTTTTTTTGTCATGCGACTGCAAAGACTTCAATCAAAGCAAAAAAGTCTATTTTAACTTTGGCAATCAATAACTCGGGAACAAATGATCGCACAGAAAATGGACACAGGTTTTTGAAAACTGCAAAACATTTTCTATGACGAAAAATTAGTAGCTGTTGATAACAAAAATTCCTCGAAGTGATAATGTTGACAGAAAAAAGTTCGAAATTTGCGAATTCAAGTATACTTGGATAATTTGGTATAACTTTGGATATAGTGGATAAACGAAGGATACCGTTGGTAATTTTTTAGTCTCAATGTGCCTCTAAAAAATCATCAAAGTTGCGAAGCGCTGCGAATGTTTTCCTCAGTGTCCCGAAGATTCAAATTTATCCTTTCTGTCGAAAACTACCGTAACAAGCAACTTTTTTCATTTTTTTTTATTTTTTCAACATCAAAATGTTTTTGTTTTTTTTAATAACGCCTAATTTCTCTGTTCATAGGCACCGATTGCCAAGGAAAAATGAAAAAAAAATTATTGTTAAGGTGGTTTTTGACAGGAAGGATCAATTAAAACCTTCGGTACACTAAGAAACTGAAAAATTACCAACGTTATCCTTAGTTTATCTACTTATCCAAAGTTATACCAAATTTCTTAAATATACTTAAATTCGCAAATTCTTAACCTTTTTTCAGTCAACATTATCACTTCGATTTTTTTTTCAATAGCCACTGATTTCTTGTCATGAGAAATATTTTGTAGTTTCCAAAAACCCTACTTCTATCTTCTGTGCGACCATTTGTTCACGAATTATTGATTGTCAAAGTTGAAATTAACTTTTCTGTTTTGATTAACGAAAACTCTGCGCCCAATTTTCATACGGAGCTCAATAGGAGCTCAAATTAAAGGTAATTGAATTCTCTAAATGATCCATTTTTAAGACGAGCAAAAATTTGTGAAATTATTTTTCGTAAGTTTTTGGTTTATGAATATGGGACATTCTTTTACAAATCGTACGGATTCGGACCAAAAAAGAAATTGCCACATCTCCAAACTCCTCAAATTTTTTTACGAAGTTTCTATTTCATATAAACAGACATGTTAAATTCATTATCTCTCTATTTCGTTGTGGGTAACATTATGGTAATATTATTTAAACAATTATATTGTTACTATTTTGAAGAATGGGATAAAGCATTGAAACTGACAATGGTCATATTTTCAATAAAAAATTTGTTTTGAACAAAAACCTCGTATACGTGTCTCTTTATTTTCAGTACAGACTCTAAGGAAAAATGTTGGGACCAATCAAAATTGTCAAGTCAGAAAGGTGTTCGATTTGTAAAAGAATGAACCATATAGAAAGATAAAGAAGGAATATAGTGAGATGTGTGAAAAAAATCAGCACGCTGCGCGGGCACATTCTCATGGCGCGCTTCGCCCGCGGCTCGCAAGTTTAAGCGCGCCTACAATGCGCGTCATTCGGATCTCGCGCTTCGCGCTCGGCTTTATACGTGCTTGATTCAGTTTACAGTGTAATCAATACACAGAGTTGCAAATATTGCAAAACTGCTGAAAAAAAGAAGAAAATTACTTCTATGAAGATTACTGATTTTTTTTTTTCATTTTTGATGAAATTCTTTTTTATATTAAGTTTACTTGAGGCTCTACTGGCCTTAAGGACTTCCGAATAGCACTTACCGACGATTTTCTTGAAACTACGTATACTTACGTATTTTGATGCGCTGATTACGAAAATCATAGTGAAAACGACCG
>WSXT02023510.1:2303-14035 GCA_011762715.2 Neuroterus valhalla | reverse complement strand
CCCTCTCCGCTAAACACTAATTGACTACCCGCTCGAGCCGAACATGTCCTGCCGGGCCTGGCACGTTCCTAGAATATTTATGAGGAAATAATGATTTTATGTCATTAACTGGAGGAACGATGACAAGTTTTAGTTCCAAAAATAATAAAATAATTATCCATCAGAAGTTCGCGCTTTTCATGAATCAATTATTCAGCGGATCCAGAAGTTCGATAATTTTGCCTTTCCTCGAGTTTCTTTTCCATATCGTTCGATAAAGTATGGAATTAAATTTCTGACTCCAGATGGCACAGTTTATAAATAAAATTTTTTCTATATTGCCCTTAATTGCCTCTAATTTCAACTGAAATAATATGACTGGGGATGGTTTGATATTTTGTTCAGAATTGTATTCTCAGTTTGGCGTTTGGACTAGTTAAGTGCTGATACTGAACTTGTAATACAGTGTACAATGTACACTGTGTATACTGTGTAGTTTATTCCTCAATACCCTCAATTATTCCTTTTTCGTCATTTATAACCCAAAAGATAAATTTTTGTCGAAATAGTTGAATGTAACAAAACCTAAATTTGCAACAAATCACTTAAATTCTCAACAGAAATTAGTTGAATGTTCAAGCTGACAACGAAATTCCAAACAAAAATCTCATTTTCAACTAAGAAATATTGGTCCCCTCTACCAATGAAGATGAATTTTTATTTCAAAAGGACAAATTTCCTATACAACAGTTAAATTTTTTAGAACCGAGGAGATCAAGTTTTACCACCAGAAACGATTTTTAACGGGTACATGAACTTTAAACTAAATAGCTCAAATTCCAACTGAAAACATAAGTTTTCCATCAGAAACATTATGCCTGATTTATTTTGAAAATTACTTCGCAACAAAAAATGAAAACTATGTTCCAACCGAGTTGGTTCAACAAACAAAGAAAACTTAATAACAAAACAGTTGAATCCCTGACTGAATAGATTAATTTCCAACAAGAATGTCAATTTTGGTATCAAGGAACATTAATTTTCAACCAGATAGTCCAATTTCCAACTGGGATATTTCGTTTTCCAGGAAAAAATAAAAGCCTCAAATTTTCAGTTTGAAGAATTGATTTGAAACGATGAAGAAAACAATGCTCAACATGTTTAACGCCCCAATGGAGATTAATTTTCAGTGAATACTCAAATCCTCAGCCGCATAGATAATTTTTAACAAATTAAACCAATTTTATACAAAATATTTGAATTCAAATCAAAAACATGAGTTTCCTTCCAAGAATATAAATTGTAGACCGGAAATAACCTATTCACAATAAAATCCATGAGTCTTTAACAAAATACATGAATAATTATCGAGCTAAGAAGACGAATCTTCACCAAAAAGGTTATTTTCTACCCAGGAAAAAACTGTTCCTACAAAAAAAAAATACAAATTTTGATGGGAAATATGATTTCACCACAAAAAACTAAAATTTTTCATCAAGTATGTTGATTCCCGAAGAATGTGATTCGATTCTCAAACAAATGGTACATTCTTTCACAAGGAAAAATCCAAGTTTTAACTGGATTGTTAGATTTTCAAGCCAAAGAGAGGAATTTTGTAAGAAACAGGTAAATCTTCAACTTGAAAAAATTCAACTTAAAAAAAATGTGAAAATTGATATTTTAACCAAAATATATTTGAATCTGAAATCAGAAACATTGGAGTTTACTCAAAAAGAACAAATTGCTGAAAAAACTAGTTAGTATCTTAACGGAAAAGATCAAATTTTCAACTGGAATGATGAATCTCCAGCAAACAAGAAAAAATTTTGAACAATAAAGTTCATCGTCCAACCTAAAAAGCGGATTATCAACCAATAAAAAAATTTGTTGACCGAAGAAATTAATTTTCTACCCAAAAAAAAAAACAAAATATTAACAAAATACATGAATTTTTAACCAATTAGTGGATTTTTCGAATAAAAAATTTTTTTTCAATAAAATACGCAATAATAAAATGTGCGAATAAAAAATTAACTTCAATTACAGAATTTCATTATAAGATTCTCATTTTAGTTACCCTTATTAGATATAACAGAAGATTCTGTTTACCATACGCAAACCAAGAAATCTACTGCACCGACCAATCTAACTAATCGAGTCCTTAAAACATATTTTTACTTCATTAAGACAAGATGGATTTTTATTCAATCAAGAAATTGAATACAGCTTTATGTAAAAAAAAGCCTCCGTCCCCGCCCAACTGGGAACAACTTTCACAGAAAGTTGTATTGTTGTTGTCTTCATTAACTTCAAGTCAAAAATGGAACAAAGTTCTAACACAACAGTTACATTTGAACGGAAGAGATCAATCTTTTGACAAAGAAATTAATTTTTCACAATAGTTTGTCTTCCAACCATGTAGTTGAATTTTTGATCAAAGAAGATGAGCCCTGGGTGTTAGGCCAATACGCCGTGCCTCACTGCCTCGGCGTCCTGCTCGAAAATGGCCGCTTGCCCTTTCTTCATCTTGCTGTCGTCAGTCAGGGCAGACATTTTGATTTCTGGTTTATTGACATTTGTTGGATCACCTAGCCTACAAGAGAGTCCGCGACAGAGTCACTTAGTGTATAGTCCCAGATTTTTGTCTTTCGAATCGTGATTAGTTTTTTACTGTGTGCTTATTGTAAATATGTGACAAATTTTAAAGTTGAATGTAAGAATCGTAAAAATGTGTAAACCGATAGAAGAAAATGTACAAAAGTACATGAAGTATAAATAATAGTCTTGATCAGCCCTATCCAACCCAATGGAAAAGTAGTTGTCGCTTACAAGTTCCACTTCGCGGGTGAACTAATCCGTCGCGCGGCGCGTCAATCGTCCTGTTCCAGAAAAGCATTGGTCTCATGGGAAAAACAATAATTAATATTATATCAAAACATTCCCGATCATTTTAGTTTACAAAATTAAGACCAACGATTCTTCGATGGATAATTGATATTCAAAAATATAAAACTCTTTGAAGTCTACAAGGATGATTGAAAAAACATTATTCTAAAAGTGTTATACATCGCTGCATTCTCAAAATTCCACATATTCCAAGCAACATTGTGAAGCGGTAAACAATTTTTATTAATAAAATTTTGATTTATTCCAATGAAACTTTATTACAAAATTATTAAAAATTCAACTGCATATATGTTTGCTTTCAACAGCAGGTATTTGAAACGTAGAAATAAGTTTGTGTTTTTATTGAACTGTTCAATACGTACTAAATATATAATTATTACTAATAAATATAAATTAATTTTATAATAAATTGGAGGTTGGAACGCTATTGACAAAATTGAAATCTGAAAAGAAAACGAAATATTATAATTAAAAATGTAATCACATAAAATAATGATATAACAATATTATAGAAACTTGAATAATGAAATTAGCAAATTAAAAAAAAAATATATATATATATACATATATATATTATGATAATGTCATTGAAATAGTATCACAATTTTTTTTATCATTATAATTTAGGGGTTGATAAATTTTGAATTTTATTAATTCAATTTTGATTCTTTTGGGTTAATATAACAAGCCAATTTAAATTTTAGTGTAAAAATATTTCTATGTAATTCAAACACATGTTTATTGCATCTTAAATTGTTATCAAGAAAGAAAATTTTTTTCTACAAAATGTAAACAACGATAGACAAAAAAAAATTTCGAAAAAGAACTTTGCTCGCCTAAAAAAGTTCTATGGAAATAACCCCTTTCTCTCTTGCTCTTTCTCGCATCGTTTGCGAGAATAATTTAAAAATTAAATTTTAAGGAAAAAAAGAATTTCTCCGGCCTCAAAAATGGTTTAGCCCGTATAAAGCTGATATGATGCCTTTTTCCCGTTAGCAGAAACTTTGTTCAAACATTGCGAACAATAAAGAGGTGGCGTTTTGCAAAAAATCTTGAATTTTTTCATCAAATTTTGAGAAAGTGAAAAAATTATTTTTCGGAAAATCCATCCTTTTTATTCTTTCTAATATTTTTGACAAGTTATTGCTAATTTCAGAAAAGCATCCTATAAGCTTCTTGCTTCTTGTAGATAATTTTTTTTTGATAATTGGAACACACATATCGCCTAATTCCATCTAAAAATCAACGTATTTTGACCAAAATACATTTTTTTAAGGAATTTAAAATCAATTTCCATAATTTAATAAATAATTGTTGTTGAACTTCTATAAAATTGCTTACAATAATAAACTCTTACATACTTTTGTATAAAGAAAAAAGACTGACATTTCCTGTTCTGTTAACGCCATAACCTTGCTATAGGGATCATTCACTTCGCGTATCCTGACAATTTGTTCCCGAAAAAAATGTAGCTCACACACAACTTGACCACTTTGCAATATGTAATCCTGCCGAGGAATTGCTTTTTTCCTTTCCAGGAGACGTTCTGAGTCTAAAGGAACTAAGATGAGAGTCCGCTTTTCTTTGCAGGATTTGAATCCTGAATTGCAAAAGGTTACTATGCACGACCTGCTCTTGTAACGACCCATATTTGAAGTATCGAAATATTCACGAAAACACACTAAATCTCCCTATTATCACGAAAAGCAATAAAAATGAATAAAAACCCGTTATTTTATTATTCTCAGTGTTTTGACACATGAGACTCAATGAAATTCTGGAACAGGACGAATGAGGCGCTACCTGATGGCTAGCGGATGAGTTCAGTCATTATGTGGAACTTGTTAGCGATAACAGCTGCTGCACAAAAAGTCGGGGAGTCGGATAGGGCTGGTCTTGATAGATTTTTATTGTGCTTCAAATAACACTATAAATGTATTGGGTCATTACATTCGATTTCGAAATGGTTCACATATATACAATACATATGCAGTACATATACACAACACATATAACGTTGCCTCAATGGCCGGCCAACTGCTGGCGCTGCCGTCAGTCTATCCTTCTGCATAATTTTATCATCGACTGGAAAGGGCCGCTTTTGCACTCATGCACTCGGGCTCGTCGGTCTTCGACATGTTGCAGAAATTTATATATTAGCTTCTCTGTTTCTGAGTTTTTCCTTCCTTTTCTTCTATCTCAGTATATTCTCAACGTACTGGAGTGACCCTGGCCAGAAAGGAACTGGGTAAGGTAAAAGTTTACCTTCCCGCATGTTTCCTGTTGATCCACGGTTTCAAAACGCCTTCCATCCTAACTGTCCATTTTCCTCTTGCATCTGCTATCCACTGCTCCTCCCACTGTTGGGATTTGGGAAGTTGTTGTCCTTCCACAAGATATCGATTGGGATACAACCCGTTATGACCAGAACATTCCGACCGTACACTGATCTACAACTCCAAACGCAGCTTAACGCTGAACCATCAAAAGCTTGTTCTTGTAAAAGTCTAACCTTAAGGCATCTGCACACACTTCTGTTCCATATAGTAAATATAGTTGTCAACTCTCATCAGAATTCCCTTCTTGCAGCTCCTAAGACCCGCAAGGTTCGGCATGAGTCTAGATAGCATAGCTACCATAGTCTCGCTTTACTCGCTGCCCTGGTGATCTTGATCCCGAAAGTGAACTTCTTGTGAATCCACGTTCCTAGGTACTTTAGCATATTCACAGTCTAAATGCCATACTCGGCGATATTCGCTTTGAAAGGCTTGCTTGAGCGCATCTGCCCGGTAAGAACTATGAGTTCTGTCTTATTTGCAGCAAGTTGCAAACCATGATTGTATAGCACATTCTCAACCTTCTTCGAGATCATGGCTACCTATAATCTTATTTCTGCTTCTGTAATGGCTCGAATTATTGCAGTTAGAATATCGACAAATCCAATGAGCTTTACTCCATCACGGAGGTCCATCGCACCTTCCACGATTATGCACTGGGAACTTATAGTTATTAAGAACCCTAATAGCCGCTGTGTTACTAACATCAGAAAACCGATTACGTCCCCTCATGTTTACAAACTGCTCAATGCCGTTATAAATGTCGGCCGTTTTTAAACTACTAGCTGAGACATGAACTTCTGTGCTAGTCTGCAGCGGTCAAGATTCCTTTCAATGATCACTGTTATTCACGGCTCGAATTACACTTGCGATCAGCCTACTGTAGACCGCACACCTGTAAGACCCAATCATGTGATGGACTGAGTACCGCTCTCCATTATCAGCACAAAGTGAGCGCTTAGTTTTACCTGCGCAGGTTGCTGCCCTGTGTCCTTCCGCACCACAGTTCCAGCACAGTCGGCTTCTGTCGACTCGTTTGCAGCTGCCTGAAACATGACCGTAGCCAAAGTAGCAAAAACATCGCTAAGGGGCTGTACATAAATTGCGTGACGCGTTTTTCTTTTGTTTACACCGTTGCATCTCTTTTGGCATCCCGGCATTTTTATTTTCGTCTTTATTTAAACAAAAGAAAAGTGCGTCACGTAATTTATGGATGGTCCCTAAGCCTTCAATTTGAGGCGCAGCCTGCAGCTGAATCAACCGATCTGAATGTGGCCCTCTTTGACCATTTTATTGGCGTCGGATTCCTTCATTGCCGCGAATGCCATAACGCTTCCCTAGAAATCCGTTTTCGTCATATTGACGATCACACTATCCATTTACCCAACTCTGAGAACAGACTGCAAAGCCAACATGACTTCGTCTATATCAGTTACCACATCCAAATCGCCGATCTGAATTTGCGCACGTGGCTCTAGCTGCCGTACCTTCCCTGTTTCCTTGATGTCATTGTATAATGCCCTCCCAAATTGAACCTGATTTTCACTAGACCCACCAAGTTCTAGGAGAACATCACCTTGCTGGGTCTTCTTGATAGCCTTAGTATCGATCTTCTTCAATCTTCTTTAATATCGATCCTGCGGCTTCACTTAGAACCGTATGTCCTTGACAACGTTTGCAAAAGTAGTACCTGAAGCTGGCGTAATTAGGACCGCATCAGGTCCAGCGCGAGCCTCCTTCCTCGCAGTTCTTAAGGGAGGGACCACTTGGTCCCTATTCCCTCCTAATTTCACTGCATTAGCGACGGTGGGTGCTGATTGCTTCCTCAGCCCCGGCTTTTTTGGCTCAAATCACTAAGATGTATCCGAGGCAAGTTGAGCTTTCCCCACAGGCCGCAAAGACGAGCCTACACTAGGACTTGGCGTTCTTCCAGCAGGTCTTTCTTACTGCACTGCCCCTTCGGGGTATTCTGACAATCGCCATCTGTCTTTGGGAGATCACCGCTGGTTGTCTGCTACCTTGTCTGGTTGCTGAAGTCAACACAGAACAGGCCTCCTCTCAACCATTTTTAACCTCGATATCCAAGTTTCTCCTTCCCTTGGTATAATATACCATCATCATTATCACCTGAGGAAGCTTAACCAGCATCTTATTTCTTTCCTTTTGGACAACAGGTCCCGAATCACAGTCAGTGCCGCCAGACTCTTGCCTGCTATCGCTCACTTACTCGCTGGAGGTTTCATCCAGCCAGATTATGCGGATGGCTTTTCCGCCATCTCCATCGCACTTCTTGGAATCGGCCTTACAACTTGTGAAGTGTCTTTGGCCTTTCCCGAAATCCTTGGAACCAGTACCGTCCACCGAAGCTTCCACCTGATCGGAACCAGTGGAGAGTTTTGCACTCTCTCGGGGTATTGTGTTTTTCAGAAAAGCACTCATGATTGATTCTTTGTTTAGGGTTTCTTCCCCTAGCCGGCTTTTGTCCACCTCGGATATTTGATTTCCCCGTTACTACCTATATCTGCGAGGCTTTCCCCTATCTGCAACCTAGGGAGGCGCTCGATAGGGGACCAGCCAACCCCACACGAGCTTCTTTTTCCAATTACAGGTTTCACTTTTTACTTGCGTGGTCACGAAGAGATAAAGGTAAATGGCACGACAGTCATGTATTAACAGGAAAAAGTAAAATCATTCAGCACAACAGTTCGACGTTTGCATTGTTTCGTCGTTACTGCGTTTTTACTCCCGAGGTGCATGGTTTCCAACTTTCCAGATGCACGTTACCTCTCTTTTGAATTTCTTCATCAGTATGCAATCATATCGACTCCCTCGGATTCTGTCGCCTCGAATATTGATTTGATTCTCGTCAGGATGTCAGGGTTCTAAAAGCAGTGCGTGGGTGAAACACGTAACGAGAGTCAAGTTGTGAATCATTCATCTCTTCAAATATTGATTATACGGGTCCAAAAAAGTCTGGAAGATTATTTTTAAACGCTGCAGGTGTAATTCTGTTTCAAGCTTCCCATTTCCAAAAATAAATCTAGAAACCATCTTGAAATAATTGTGAATTTATTTTAAAAATTAATTGGGTTTGTTGAAATAGCATCGTGCTATTTCAGAAAACATACTTTTTAATTCGAATTTAGTTTATCAACAGCCAACGCCTTCAAAAATAATTTCAGTAATAAAGGTATATTGGATATTTAATATTTTACAAAAAAATACTTACAAATAGTAAACCTATATTTATCATACATAGTGCGTATGAGCTGTAGTTTAAGTCTTTCAACATTAATGCAATTTATGTATTTCTTCCTTAAAATTAATTCGAAAATAAGTTTGTAGAATAGAAAAAACGTAAGTGTTGGATTTTGAAATTTTCAGCTGGAAGATTCTATAAAAAGTTTCGAAGTCTGTGAAATCGTTCAAACTTTGGCATTTCCAGCTATATTTATAACAATAATGTATGGAACATTTCTAATTTACATTTGAAATAGGCTTTCTATTTAAAAACCACTCTTTCTATTTCTTGAAGAAAAAAATTAATTTCCTTTCAAAAAAGATGGATTCACAACCAAATGAACAAATTTTTTTACAAAGGAGAATAAACTTCAACCGCAAGCAGTACCGTTTTTAAACAAATTATTGAATCTTAAAGTAGGAAATCAGTATTTTTTATGAGACAGATGAATTTTTCATCAAGAAAAATGAATTCCCAACCAAGAGGTACTAACTTCATTCTAAAATGATTATTTATGAACAAAATAATTGAATTCCCAGAAAACTAGCACTTTTGAACAAAATCTTACATTTACAATCGAATAGTTCAGATGTCAAGCGGGAGGGACGATTTCTCAACAAAAAGTTGCATGTTTAACCAAGTCGTTAAATTGAGAACGTATGAAGATCAACGATCAATTTTCAACCAATTGATCGAAATATTGAATTAAAACTAGTAGACTTCAGCCAAATACAGTTGCATATTCAACCGGAACTATCATTTTCTAGGTCAAGGAGACAATTTTTCGAGAAGGGAGTTCAGTTTTTATTTGAAAAAAAAAAACAAACAAATGTTTACGGAATCAATCGAATTTCAGAACGAAAATAGGTGGTATCGTTTATAACTAAACAGCCAAGGAGGCGAATCCTACATTAAACAGGAGATATTTCTACTAAAAAATAAGAATTGTTAACCAGACAGTCAACTTTTAGCCAAATAGTTCATTTTTTTTTTAAATTATAAGAATCGAAACACAAAAAGATAAATTTTTATCAAAAGAGTTGAATTCGCAAACAAAAAAACAATAAATTCTTGCAGAAATTGTTCAATCCTAGAAACCAATAGAATCAATTATTAAAAAAGTAGTTCAAATTTCAAACAAGGAGTTAGATTTAAATGAAAAATTTGAAAATTGATTTTCCGACTGAAAATTATTCATTTTCAGTCGAAAATAAATTAGTTATGTTTTCATTTTGAAAAATCAGTTTTTGAAAAACGGTTGTTCAACAAAATAGTTCATTTGCTAATCTACAAAGATGAATGTTTAAACAAAGTATTGAATTCTATAACAAAAAAGATCAAAATATAACCGATAACAGTTGCCGACGTTTTTTTTTTTTATTCAGAGAGACGAATGTTTGGAAAAATATTTTCAACTAAACAATTCATTTTCTACGGGAATGTATAATTTTTTACCCAGAAAGTTAAATTTTCAACAAAACAATTGAATTTATAACCAAAAAAGGATACACTCTTGATGGAGTAGTCAATCGATTGTTCAGATTCTTTGACAAAAAAGAATGAATTTTGATTTTGAATCAAAAACAGTCAAACTGAAACAATGAAGATAAATTTCTCATGAAAAAAAAATTCGATATTTGAACCAAAAAATATTTTATTTAAAATCAAGAACAGTTGATACTAACGAGAAGAACGAATTTTTAACCAAATAATAGAATCGTCAGATTTTAAAAGACGGATTTTCAACCAATAATCGAGCTTGGAGCGGAAGGGGCATATTTTCTGCACAATAGTTGAATTTTCAACCCACAAATGTAATTTTCAATTAAGAGGCTTTTTTCCCCGCAAACAAGAGCTCTGAACTAAAAATATAATAAAAGACTTCTACATCAAAATGGAACAAATTTCAGAGAAAGATTGTTGCTTCTTATGACGTACAACTTACAACTGTTTTGTTGAGCATTTATATTTTTAGTCGACCATCCATTTTTTCAATCAAAAGATTAACGATTTCATTTTCGGTTAAAAATTTATCTTCTTAAAAGATTAAAAGTTGATTCATTTTGTTTGAATTTTTTTTCATTCACTCCTCTGTTGAAAATTCGAATCATCGTTTTCAAATTAATTTTTCGTTTTCGATAAATACTTTGAAGTGAATGAAACCATTTGGTTGAAAATTAAAATTTATTTTCGTCTTAAGTTTCATTGATTTGGACTTAATTCAAGTGGGAGTAAACGCCCTTAATCACAATTAATAAATAAATTATTTGAATGAAATAAAATGATAAACAATAATAATGTTTAGACATTTAACAAAATATGTTATTTCTAAGTGAAAAAAAAATTTTTCATCGGTCATAGATATCTGGTTTACAGGAAGCCTCACTTTGTAACCTGATTTGCACATGAAGTGAGGCTTCCTTTCATTAAATCTTCACGCTGTGATTAAAAGACATTTATTAACAAATTCAGAAGAAGCTTTAGAAAAAGATTTTAATTGAGTAATATATCGACACCAAGTGAGAAATACAATTCAGAAGAGAAATTCCGAGGCTTATTTGATTGAAATTTCAAAAATTTTGCTCAAAAAGAAAGAAAAAACATTGTTCTTCACATCAATTTTATGTTATGGATGAAGGACGCAACGTCTTTAGTCTTCTAATCTACCGCTTTATTATAATAAACAAATGAATCATTCAGAAATATATAATCCATAAATATTAAATACTTTTTATTTTTAGCGAAACCATATTGTAGCTCAAATATTCATCATGCATCAAAGCTTTCTTTAATTATTTTAGAATGATGTATATTTGTACATTAAACCTTGCTCTGTTTATTGATATCACC
This sequence comes from Neuroterus valhalla, assembly GCA_011762715.2. NCBI lineage: Eukaryota > Metazoa > Arthropoda > Insecta > Hymenoptera > Cynipidae > Neuroterus > Neuroterus valhalla. Next base: position 2,722 of record WSXT02023510.1, on the reverse strand, counting down.
TCAGAAATACATTTAATTTGTGAATTTATTCCAGATAAACCATTAAATTTCAATATGGATCAAATTACCTTTATTCTTTGATTGTTTCAAACAAATTGATGAATAAATTATAATTTGCTACATTTTCAGTGCTTTTGATGCATTATTTATTAATGCATTTATTTTTTTATTTTATTTTTCATTTATTTATTTGTTAAATTACTTGAAAGTAATAGTTAATTATCATGACCGAGAACTGAACGAGAACACTTGGCAATGTTATGGATAATTTGTATAGCAAACTTTCATCATATAATCATATTGCATTTTTACATTCTCATCATTATATGAAGGTATTAGATTTTTGTGGAATTTTACCAAACCTCCCCAACTAATACGAAAACTGCTATCTTTACAGCACACATCATCAACTTAAAAAG
>WSXT02023499.1:0-14036 GCA_011762715.2 Neuroterus valhalla | reverse complement strand
GGACGCGTGGCGGTCTCGGGTAGATGAGGCAATGAACTTTCGAGTTCCAAATGCTGATAAATAATAATAATAATGATGAAATTAAAAAAAAATTAAGTTGACTTAAGGCTCTACTGGCCTTAGGGAACACATTCTCATTGCAATACTCGCCACTGATATTTACATCTCGCATAGCTTGGCTAGCAAATTGAATTTCTCATTGTTCAAAAAGCGTTGTCACGATTGAAAAAAAAAATATATGTCGGTTGCTGTATTTGATGATTGTGAATTCTAATCTGTGAAAGCTTCTCCGGCTTTAACGAATATATTCTCATCGAGTGTCTCGTGCTGCGCACTCGATCAACATCTGTCCGAAACGTTAACTTCTCTATATTACCTCCAACTCTAATGCATCAAATGTATATAATATTAATTTATATACCCCGTACCTTGTTTTTCATCATTTTTTGTGCAATCAAAATTGGAATTTTTGATTTTTTGAGAAAATTCGACATTGTATGCACGATCGTGTAGAGCTACCAAATAGAAACATTTTTTCTCTTTCAAAAACAGCTGGTTTACGAACTCAACTTGTATTTTTGGTCCTTCAAAATAGGTGCCAAAGCTCGATCGAATATGATCATTTTTCGAAAGTTATCAAATTCACAGATTATTTTTCATAATTTTTTGTGCGATAAAAATTTGAATTTTCGATTTTTTGAAAAAATTCAAAAAGTTGTATTCATGATATTGTTGGGCTTCCAAGAAGGAACATTTTTTCTCTCTGGCTTTCTTTTTAATATTGCGTTACATGGCTGAAAATTCTCATTTTCTTTTATATTTCTGAATTTTGAAAATGCCATAACTCTGACAATTTTGGTTTTATCGAAAAAATTATTAGGATAAATTGTTTCACTTTTTGCGTGCCACAAGAAATTGTGCTTTCAATTTTTGATTCTTGGAAAAAGAGTCCAAAAAGATGTTCAAAATGTTCCCTCTCTTTGATTTTTCATTCAAAATGGCTGGTCACCAAACTCGTCCTTCTTTTTCTGGGTTTGAAAAAGTATGCCAAATCACAATCCAATATGATCATTCTTTCGAAAGTTATCGAGTATACATATTACAGACTACAGATAGACAGACACCTTCGTAAAAATCTTTTCTTCTGACTCAGGGCGTCTCAAATCATGGAAATTTTATTAAATCCGCGAATGTCAATTTTCGCATAAAACCAATACCTTCTCATTTAGAATGAGAATGTAAAAATATGCTGAACGTACTAATTCATGTTACAAATTGAAGGTGACATTGCTCTCAGAAAAAAATGTTGTTTGAATCGATTAAACATATCATTGTAATGAGGTCAAATTATAAAATTTATTTGAATGAAATAAAATTTTTTTCATCTAGAAAAATTTCATTCTATTAATGAAATTCATCTCTTCACATTATCTACAATTTCTTCAAATGTAACAAATTTGTTTTTCTTCCAATAAATTTTTACATTCACCTCATATCAATGGTATGTATGTTTGGTTCAAACAAACTTTTTTTCTGAGTGTGCAGAACTAGATGACTGAACACTCGAACGGCAACAGTGTTGAGGGTTGTTATTAAAAATCCAATCAAAAATTTTTTGATTATATAAAAAATACATGTTCAAATGAATTGAAATTAAACAAAATTTGTTTCATTTGAAGAAATTGTATTTATGTTAAGAATAGTATATTATGCACCTAGGGATAGACAGATGCGTTTTTTGTCCAGCGTGATGTTTACCGAAGACGAGTTCGGTAAACATCGCGCGGGACAAAAAACGCGTCTATCCATAAGTGCATACGATATTTTCTTCAACAAATGCATGAATACACGGGGTTTCGAGTTTTTTTCCCTCCAGCTGGAGTTTTTGTCCCTGCTAGAAGTTTTTTCCCCAGTTTTTTTCCCTGCTCTGAAAACAGCAACTTCTGGCTCGCTTCACATGCTCGAAAACTTGTGGTTTTCATGCATGTGTTGAAGAAATAATTTTTTTTAATGAAATGAAGTTTCTCTAGATGAAAAAAAATTTGATTTCATTCAAGTAAGTTTTTACTTTGACACTATATCGATTATATCTTTATTCGATTCAAAACAAATTTTTTCTGAGAGTGATGCCACATTTAACTTAGAACCTGAAATACGATGTTTAGCATATTTTTTTTAATTCGTACTTGGGTCAAATTTTAGATTTGTATGTTAAAAATGGCCTGAAAAATAATTTTTTGGAAAAAAACACCCCCCCCCCCCCTTCCGCTCACATAAAAATCTTCTATTGAGAAACTTGTAGGAAGATAATGTAAGTCAAATGATTTTAAATCCAAATTCCTTAAACGAATAATAACCAGGTTATTCATTTTTTTTATGAGAAAAAAACTCACTGTCATTTTGTTGTCCCTTTTGAACAAATTAATTATAAAGAGGCGCTTTGCCGCTAAGCGCAAATGATAGTATCTCTCTTCTTGAGTAAATTTTTTTATAGACCAAGATGATATCCTATCGGCCCAGGTTGTAGGGATTCCGTTGAAAAAGAGGCAGTTTTTTTGGTAACAAATGCTTTTTGGAAAAGTTAATAAAAATTTTAGGCTGTTTTGTTCTACACTTGATAAGGTCGACAAGAGGCATATTTATTTCTGAGAGTTTGACAGATTTTCATATATTATTACAAAAACTATTGCATAATAAAAAATGACCATTTTTAGCGGTTTTTATTATTTTGCAGGTAAACAAATGAACCGATTCGAAGATCTGACCATCCATTTTGTAGATCACTTTGGGACCTATATTTTTGAATTTTTTTTCTTGATAGGTAAAGAGGTTCCCTGCAATAACCAAAAACTCTGTGTTCTACATATTCAATCGTATTTTGAAAATACCAGGAGCCCTCAGCGTCTGACTGAAACATATAGACTTTGTTTCTAGTTCCCAATACTACAAAACTGCGCTGTTCTTTTTCGAGTATCAATTTTGCCAAAAAACAGGTCCTATTTTCTTAGGGCGCCTGGACTATTAGCTTTCTGGAATAAAACTAATTCAAATTATCATCGTGCTGCGATCAAAAAGAAATCGATACTATAATAAACGAATTTTACAGTACTAAAAATTAAGAATTGAATTCAGTTTTGAGGATATGTGATGAAAGTGATTCCGCCTTATATATTTGCTTCTCATTTTCGCTGCACATTTAAATTGACAACTTTGCTCACATCGCTGCTTGTAGGAAAAATGGAGCAGAAAGCTCAATTATCATGCGTAATTGAAAAATATCAAATCTTGACTGACAAATAAGACCGAACTAATGATAAACAGTACAGATGATTGTTTAGCATTTGAAGAGGGAAAATTCAAAAATATAGAAGACAATTCAAGGAGGATCAATTTTCCACCTATTTGAACCCAAAATAAACCTTTTTGATTGCCATAAATTCTTGAATTTCTACCCTTTCTTTTTATATGGAAATCGTGTCGTTGCCACAGTGGTTTCAAAATCCCAAAAAGCTGTCCAAAAATCAGACTCCTAATATTTCACCCCGTTCTAGTGCCTGTATAAGGTTTTTGGGGTCGCTGATTTCGGAAATGAAGTAAAAAATCCAAATTTTGTAATGATTGACCCAAAATGGTGGACATTTTCCTAAAAAACTGCTTTTCTCGAAATGGGGTAGCTCGGTGCAGCAAGTGACAACGATTCCTAGGAGTAGACACTTTTTCACAATAGAAACAACAAATCTTGACTTAGGAACATTCAGGAAAAAAAGGATTTTCTGCGCGAACTTGTGAATTTGGTACAAAAGAATATGTCAAATTTTAGAAAAATATCCGCCATTATGATTCTGCCATTTTGAGTTTTCGATTTTTGACTTCATTTCCTAAATCAGCGACCCCAAAAATCTTATATGGGTACTCGAATGAAGTGAAATATCAAGATTCAGATTTTTGGCCAGCTTTTTTGGATTTTGAACCACAGTGGCGTTGCAGAGTGGTTCAGATCGACGAAAAGGTGATCAAAAGTCGAAAAGTTATCGGATTTAGATGAAATTCATTTTGTACATATTATTTCGATCCCTGATTGCAAATTCTGCATTAAAATTCCCAAATCAAAAATGGCGGACCTAATATGGCAACGATCGCATACTAAATATGACTCACTTTTCATAAAATCCATTATGGGAACAATGTTTATGCTGGTGACTTTGAATATGTCATGAAAATAGCGAAATCAAAAATATGAAATCTTTTATGTTGGAGAAAATTTGTTGGGAATTTTCTAATTGTTCAAAATTTGATCCAAATGGTGTTCTTAATATCTTATTCCGAATTTCTCATCCATATTTAATCTGTTACGTGGAGTATAAGGTGAACGAAAATTAACAAAATGATGCGAATAATTACGACAAATAAATAATGCAACATTGTTTATTCAAATTTGGTCTCTAGAAGTTAACCTGATCATACACTTTTTTCATAAAAAATGAATTTTTTTCCATAAATGCCGAATGAGTGAATTTGTTTATAACAATGACGAAATTCGTTTCATGGTCTCTAATGTGTATTAATCTCGTTCTTCACGTAAAAATAAATTATTCAGCAAAAAAGAAAAATTTCTTATCAATAAACATCCCGAATAAGTGAATTTGTTTATAAAGATTATTTATAACAATGACCAATGTTGTTTTTCGGAACTCTGATATGTAATATTCTTGTTTTTCAGATGAAAATAAATGGTTCCACAGAAAAGAAATTTCTTCGAAGCATAGACATGCCAAAGAAGTGAATTTGTTTATAAAAATTGTTTCTTACAACGACAAATGTTGTTTAATCTTATGTATAATATTCTTGTTCTTCACATGAAAATAAATGTATAAATTCAAATTCGAACTTCATTAAATTGTTGTAATAGACGGAGGCGCGCTACGATACGCATCAATTCCTACCTGTTTGGCTCTAGTAATTAGCGTCCCAAATTAAAACTTGCAATTTCTTGCAAAAATCTCGTACAGAAATCAATACATGAATCCTTTCTCAACAACTTTGCACTTCAATATTTCACGGCTGAACACGGCCACTTCCGTTTTTTTAATCGAAAGTTGAATCAATGAAAAATATTTTTAGCATTACAACAATAATTGCCAAATTTGATTCAAATAATAAATATAATCATTTAACTCATTAAGTGGTTGATGAGTAAGATACACTTTCAATGTATATAAACATTTTTCGAAAATTATTTATTGGTTTCAATACAGCACTTCCTAAACTTAAGGTATGTTTTTGGTGTTCCGAGCGATGTATCGAAATGTCGAACTTTGAAATCAAAAAAGTTGCTGAGAATAACAATATTTTTTCTTTTTTTTTTATTTCCATGTAGATTAAACATTGAGAAATTGAAACTGCTCAATATTTCCTCAAAAAAATGAAGTCGATTTCTGGACTTTGGATCGCCTTTTTTCCGATCTGAACCACTGCGCGTTGGTTCAACACTACAAATCAGTTCACCTCATCTCGAACACTTACTCATTTTCATATCTCAATAAAATCCCTCCCAGCTGTATTGGAATATTGTGCCTTAGATGGTAGCTAATATTGATGGAATCATTTTCATTGGATATTTCCATAAATTCAAATACCTCAGCATTGGGATAGACCATCTTCACACGACGCATTAGAAAACCTTTTTGGTATTTAAGACCTCTGAGACCAAGCGTGGATCGACATAAATCAGACGCTCCATAGATATGGGTGCGAATTAGCTTGTAATTCGATAACACCATCACCTCGCCTTTGGTAATTTTATGCAAATCAGATTTCGAGCCCGGACGAAAATCGGATACAGAGACAAACGAGGGAGTAATGCAACGAATCTGGCCTTCATGGAAATCAAACTTAATGCTCAATATAATGTTCTCATTGATTAATCATATACGACCTGCCTCGATTGTTCAAAATAGTCACTCTGATTGTCCAATATACCTCATCAATCATATTCCTCATTACTTATTATTGAAATAGTATTGTGGAAATTATGGAAACATATGTAGTTTATAAATACCTCACAAAAAGAGAAAAAATGTGAACAAAGAGTTCATTCATCGCTTTTTATCTTTATTGACAAAATTCTGACCGCAAATATAGTGAGAATCCAGCAATATTTGCTATGACAAATTTACCTTAGGGTTAAAATGTCCACATTTGAGAGTTCTGAAATCAACACGAGCTAACTCTGAAGATAATTGCTTAGTTATTCAAACAATGAGTTAACGATATTTTACCTATACGTTTTCGAACAAGAGTTTTATTATAAGATATGGTCGGTAGTCTTTCTTCGATATTTCGGCCAAAAGTTATTAGCGGCTCGCGGTAAAGTCAAAGCAATGAAACTTGGAAAATAAAATTTTTGTAATTTTCCCAATCTTCAAATCCGAGCACACTAAGAACTTTATAAAATATCTGACAAAAAATCTGTTCACATAAACGAGTAGATACTTTATCATCTTCAGTTTTGTAAATTTCTTCATACTACCGAAATTAAGATAGCAATCCATGGGAAAATAACGATTACTTCTGAGCGTTCTGATCATTTAGCTAGTTCTTCCTTTTCAGCGAGCCGCTAATAACTTTTGGCCGAAATATCGAAGAAAGACTATTGATCATATCTTATAATAAAACTAATTTTTGAAAACGTATAGTTAAAATATCGTTAACTCATTGTTTGAATAACTAAGCAATTATCTTGAGAGTTAGCTCGAATTGACTTCAGAACTCTCAAATGTGGACATATTAACCAGAAGGTGGATTTGTTCTAGAAAATATTACGGGGTTCTCACTATATTTGTGGTCAGAATTTTGTCAATAAAGATGAAAAACGATGAATCAGCTCTTTGTTTTCATTTTCAATGTTTTTGTGAGGGATTTAACTTTTTTTTCATTAGATTTATCACTCCATGTATACCCTTTTTGGGTTTTTACATATCTATATTCCCCGCTCCCACAGGAGATCGTCAGACATTTAACCCTCCAACTCAAATCCCGTCCTGAAATCCCCAAAAACCCCAACTCTCATAATAAACCTCCAAGCAATGCCTGACCTGCTCAATCATATGGGATTTTTTTAAATCTCTAAAACCCCTACCGTCTGCAGCCGGATTTTTAATTCAAAACGCTCGCATTCGCCTGAACATATGGTCAGAGGAGAGGAAAACTGCAGAAAACCAAAACTCCTGAGCGCAGTCGTTTATCGACAGACGAGTTTAGATGAAGTTTAACGTAGTGAAAACACGACTGAGCGAGAATCCCGAACAGTCACCAACCCGAGCGCTAACCGCACCCGCTCATGCTTGACATTCGAGATCCCGCCCAAGTCGGAAGTTACCACGCAGCTACTGCCGTCGGTACTTCTTTTTTCATTATTATCTTATATTTTGTTAAATATTTTATGAACCCATTTTTATGATTTGTCAATCAATCATTCCATTATGCAAACGCTTTGTTCGAATTATTATTATTACTAATTTTTTTCGATAATTCCTCTTTTATTTTTTTCAATTTATAATTCTAATAATCCATTTTTATCATTTTTTATTTATACATATTCTTCTAATTGATTATATACGTAGGTTTTATATATTATTTTTATAAATTATTATATTATTTGTATTGTCATAAATCTCTAAATACGTTTTATTTATTTATAAATATAAATCTCTCAAGCTTAATTTTGGTCACTTTGGATATCAATCTGTAGAAACCTCCTTGTAGAATACTATTTTGGACACCTAGTGCAAAGCCATTTGCACGGGGACCATCGTCATCACTTTCGAGGTTGATATTGATCATCTTGGATATCAATTTGTGGAAAACTTCCTGTTGAATATCATTTTGGACACCTAGTGCAAAGCCATTTGCACGGGGACCATCCTCATCACTTTCGAGGTTAATATTGGTCACCTTGGATATCAATTCGTAGAAAACTTCCTGTTGAATGTCATTCTTGACACCTGTGCAAAGCCATTTACACGGGGATCATCCTCATCACTTCCGAGGTTAATATTGGTCACCTTCGATGTCAATTTTTAGAAAACTTGCTGTACAATACCTTTTTGGACACCTTGTGCAAAGCCATTTGCACGGGGATCATCGTCACCACATTCGAGGTTAATATTCGTCACGTTGGATATCAATTTGTAGAAAATTTCCTGTAGAATATCATTTTGGACACCTAGTGCAAAGCCATTTACATGGGGATCATCCTCATCACTTCCAAAGTTAATATTGGTCAAATGGGATATCGATTTTTAGAAAACTTTGTGTACAATATCTTTTTGGACACCTTGTGCAAAGCGATTTGCGCGGGGATCATCGTCATCACTTTCGAGGTTAATATTCGTCACGTTGGATATCAATTTGTAGAAAATTTCCTGTAGGATATCATTTTGGACACCTTGTGCAAAGCCATTTGCACAGGGATCATCTTCATTACTTTCCAGGTTCATATTGGTCACCTTGGATATCAATTTGTGAAAATTTCCTGTAGAATATCATTTTGGACACCTACTGCAAAGCCATTTACACGGAGATCATCCTCATCACTTCCAAAGTTAATATTGGTCAACTTGGATATAAATTTTCAGAAAACTTCCTGTACAATATCTTTTTGGACACCTTGTGCAAAGCCATTTGCACGGGGATCATCGTCATCACTTTCGAAGTTGATATTCGTCACGTTGGATATCAATTTGTAGAAAATTTCCTGTAGGGTATCATTTTGGACACCTTGTGCAAAGCCATATGCACGGGGATGATCGTCATCACTTTCGAGGTTAATATTCGTCATGTTGGATATCAATTTGTAGAAATTTTTCTGTAGAATATCATTTTGGACACCTAGTGCAAAGCCATTTACCCAGGGATCATCCTCATCACTTTCAAAGGTAATATTGGTCAACTTGGATATCAATTTTTAGAAAACTTCCTGTACAATATCTTTTTGGACACCTTGTGCAAAGCCGTTTGTACGGGGATGATCGTCATCACTTTCCAGGTTCATATCGGTCACCTTGGATATCAATTTGTAGAAAACTTCCTGTAGAATATCATTTTGGACACCTAGTGCAAAGTCTTTCGCACGGGGACTATCATCATTACTTAAGATGTTAATATTGGTCCCTTTGGATATCAATTTGTAGAAAACTTCCTGTAGAATTCTGTTTTGAACACCTAGTGCAAAGCCAGATTCACGGAAACCATCGACATCACTTGCAAGGTTAATATTGGTTAATATTTTCTCAATCAAGGTACATATTTATGCTATCAGTAGTGAGAATATTCATATGGATAGTGTAGAGCAAAAATAACAACAAATTTTGAAATTTCCCGCTCGACGATAGCGTCATCTCGAGGATCAAAACATAAATGTAGAAAAAATGTCGACGAAGAAAACTGCAAATTTTGTGAGAAATGGAAAATCGAAAAGCCTTTTTCTACGCAACGAAAGCGTTAAATGAATAGGTTTTCAGCGCATCGTGTTCAAGAGAAAAAAAGGAAAATTCCTGGTAAGTTCTTAGTCTGTTGTAAAATGTTTTATGCAGTGTAAAATGATTTCAAGTTTTTCAAGGCTAATGTTTGGAGAATAGATACTCGTCCGGTTTTTGAATAAGCTCTTATAACCTGGTCGTGTTATCTGATTGGTACTATTTCGAATACTTTTCTATCGAAACGTAAATATCCTGAAAGAGGGATAGTGTTCATGGAAATGTACCATCGATTCTCATGATCCTAATAATAAGCAATTATTGAGTTAATCACGGACAGAATAAATGTTTGTCGTAGACCTTTAAAATGTGTCCAACTGACACCTGTACTCTCGTAATCCGAATAATCGAAATTGATTTCGTTTCAGTTAATTGGTTGCGTACTCGGTTTAGTATACATGAAAAGTAATGCGTTTATCTCAATGAATAACACGAGCTACCTCTCAAAATATGATATGCGAAATTAATTTCAGTGATCTAATTTGTTGCTCGAGTAGACTGGGTTTTGCCAATTACACATTGTTTGTTCAGAATCCAAGGCGAAAGATAATCAATGTTAATTTAATTTTTTTGTAGTTCCAAAAGTCGTATGTGGTTGTCCTCATGAAATTGCGTATACAGCCGGAATAATTTTGGGACTCTTGATCAATTTAGGGTCAAAATTATTATTTTCAAGTGAAATAATAGTAATAGTGAAATCAAGTCAAACTCTTTACAGTCCTCTACTATGTAACATCATTTTAGATCCTAATTGAAATTAGGCAAATACGCATTACGGCCGGGTTATGAGAGCTATTTCAAAGATTCCCGGCCGGGTCTATTATCCGAACATTAGCCATCACATAAAACATTTCAACACGACACTAAAAACTTACCAGGATTTCTTTCAACACGATTTTGCTATATAGTAACGATATAAATATTCTCACTACTGATATCAAAAATTGCATACCTTAATTGAGAAGATAGGAAAGGCTGTTGTCTATGACATGTTTCGTGCGGCGTTTGATTACAATGTGAGGAAAAAGTATTCTGAAAATTTTTATTCAGCTTTTCCTAAATCACAAATAAATTATTGATTTGTATTACACAAATAAAAATTAATCGTTACAATAAATGACTTTATCAACTCAAAGAATTTGTCAATTATATTTTTTTTTTACTTATTTCTGAGGCTACTGAACTTTCCACCAATTAATTAAGTGATAAAGATCTGTTACACGATAATTACAAATGAAAACACAAAATAGAAAAATAAATATTAATCACAATATTTACAAAAAATGTAACATTTTTCAAAAATTTCATTGAAGAAAATATAAATGTCATTAAAAATGGAAAGTATTCATAAATAATTCAAAAAATAAGATATTATCTGCTAATAAAGTAAACACGTATCGATGAAATAATATTTGTATAATTATCAATGATTCATATTCATAAATAAATAGCAGAATATATATTTATCAAACTATGTACAATAAAAAAAAAATTTGGAATAATTTTATTTTAAAAAAATATACAAGACATTAAAAATAAAGAAGCATTCTATGATTATATGTTTCTATGATTTATATTCATAGATAAATAAAAAATATTAAGAATTTTATAACAATACAAATAGATAATGAATTAATAAAAATGATACATAAAACCTACGCATATAATGAATTACAATATTATGTATAAAAAAAAAATGATCGAAATGGATTATTGAAGTGATAAATTTAAGAGAGAAAAATCTGCCCGCTGCACGGGCACATCCTCATTGCGCGCTTCACGCGCGGCTCGCTTCGTTCGCAAGTTTGAGTGCGCCTTGGGCGCGCGTCTTTCGGATCTCGCGCTTCGCGCTCGATGGTAATCCAACCTCGCGCTCCGCGCTCGGCCTTTGTACTCCGGCTTCAACGAATACATTCTCATCGCGTGTCTCGTGCTCCGCACTCGATCAAAGTTTGTTCAATCTGATGTTTTAGCCTTATCCATTTTTTCAAAAATTTTTTCATGTTATTTTCATGATTTTTTTTCCTAATCGAAATAAACTCTTTTTTTTCTATTTATAAATGAAGCAAGAACTACTTGTCCTATCAAAAAGTTAATTTTACCAAACTTGTAGATCTTTTTTTGGTGCACAAGTTTAGTTCATATATATTTTCCCGCAGCTTGCATAGTTTGACCAAAAAATGAATCTCTCTATTTTTCATCATTTCTGGTGCGACCAAAATTTGAATTTTCTTTTTTTCGATAAATTCAAAAAGTCTTTAATATCAACCTGGAGGGCACACAAACAGAAACATTTTTTTCTTCAAACTTTTTTTCATATCTTGGGTGGTTTGGCTAAAAATTCTCATTTTCTTTTATATATTTGAATTTTGAAAATGCCACAAATCTGATAATTTTGTTTTTATCAAAAAAAAATTATAAAGATAAAACGTTTCACCTTTTACCTACTGGAAGAAGCCGTACTTACAATTTTTAAGTCTTTGAAAAAAAATCCAAAAACATTCGATTAATTTTGATCCAAAACAGATGATTGACGAGCTAGACTTGTATTTTTGGTCCCTCAAAATGGGCTCAAAAGCGCGATCGAATATGATTATTCTTTCGAACAGAATAAATTGCTTCACTTTTTACGTGTTACAAGAAATTGTAGTTACAATTTCTGGGTCTTGGAAAAAAAGTTTAAGAAATGTTCAAAATGTCCCCCACCCCCTTCGATTTTTCATCCAAAATAGCTGGTTAACGAACTCGTCCTTTCTTTTCCGGTTTTAAAAAAGTGTGTCGAAACACAATCCAATATGATCCTTTTTTCGAAAGTTGTCGAGTATACAGACACCAACGACGACGACAACGACGACGACGTCGACAACAGACAGACAGACAGACACCAACGTAAAAACTGATTTTTCGGAATCAGGAGGTCTCAAAACGTGGAGATTTCATAAATTCCGCGAAAGTCAATTTTTACATAAAACCAATACCTTCTCATTATGATGAGATTCTAAAAAGATTCATTATCGAAAAAAATTATTATTAGTAATAATTGGAACAAAGCATTTGCATAATTGAAACAGTAAATGAAAAAATAAAAAAATATCTGCCAATAAAGTAAACACGTATCGACGGATAAATATTTGTATAATTATCTATGATTTATATTCATAAGTAAATCAAAAATATTCAGAATTTTATGACAATACAAATGATATAATAATTTATAAAAATAATATATAAAACCTATATATTTATATATCATCAATCACAATAATATTTAATGCCTAAAAATGATAAGAATGAATTATTGAAATGATAAATTAAAGAGAGTTATTATCGAAAAAAGTTATTATCAGTAATAATTGGAATAAAGCATATTTTCTACGCCAAATCCACCTTTTTCTGAATGTGTCCACATATGAGAGTTCTTAAATCAACTCGAGCTTACTCTCAAGATGATTGCTCCATTATTCAAACAATAAGTTAACGATATTTTAACTATACTTTTTCGAACATGAATTTTATTATAAAATATGCGTCAATGTAACAGACAGAAAAACTTTGAGAACAAAAATTGTAACAACAAAGTTGTTAGCGGTTCGCTGAAAAGGAAGAACTAGCTAAATGATCATTCCAATCTCCGCACCGAGAATATTCAGTATCGTCTATTAACTTAACTTTTTATTATTCTAATAAATATTCACACACTGTCAGAAGTAATCGTTATTTGCCCATGCATTGCTATTTAAAGTTTGGCACTATCAAAAAATTTCCAAAACAGAAGATAATAAAGTATTTACTCGTTCATGTCAACAGGTTTTTTGTAAGATTTTTGATGAAGTTTTTATTGTGATCGGATTCGAAGTTTGGGAAAATTACAACAATTTTTTTTTCTGCAAGTTATATTGCTCTGAGTTTACAGCGAGCCGCTAATAACTTCCGGCATAAAAATCGAAGAAAGACTATTGAACAGGAGAAAGGAATCTTCTGACGTGATGAATATATCATATCAAGGAGTACGATTACGAAAGTCCGAAAAATTGTTTTAAAACCTTGTTCGCTTAGATTTTACCATTTTTGTTTTCGAAATTTTTTTTTGTTTGCATCAACAGATATCTTATAATAAAACTCATGTTCGAAAACGCATGGTTCAAATATCGTTAATTTATTCTTTGAATAACTAAGGAATTATATCTAGAATTAGCTCGAGTGGCTTTTAGAACTTTCATGTATGTGGACATATTGAGAAGAAGGTAGATTTGGCATAGAAAATATGACAGGGTTTTTACTACACTTACGGGTAGAATGTTTTCGATGAATTAGCAGGAAAATCGTCTGTAATCAGTAGCAATCATCTGTATTATCAAAATACTCGAGGTTTGAACACAAAATTTGATCTCATCTCAACTTTTCAGGATATCCACCGTTATAAATTTTTAATTTTCATAGAAACATGGCTCAAACCTATCATCAATTCTTCGGAATTTTTCGATTGTTCTATTTACAACG
>WSXT02023488.1:0-14037 GCA_011762715.2 Neuroterus valhalla | reverse complement strand
TGAAAGTTTCAAGTTAAAAAAAACACCCGGTATATCGGCGTTAGAATGTTTCTTTAACAAGGTACATGATTGTAGTTTGTAAGTAGTAATTTTATCCAAAAGCTCTTCTTGACACGTGATGAAAATCATAAATATTAATATTATCTCCTGATATTCACAATTTATTCTGACATGCGTTCTTAAGTAACGAAACGGATTCACGGTTAGGTACTGCCTGCACTTTCATTATAAATTCTCTACGGCTGGACGTGCTTTTCAAGGTCGCACGAATTGAAAACGAGCAAAAAACTGAAGCTTGGTGATTAAGGTTCTAATTAGAAAGCTAATGATTTACGGTAGGGTTGTAAAGGAAACTGAAATTAATTCGAATCGAACTTTAGTTTGCGGTAGTTTATCTTACAATTAGTACATATATAGATCTTCCGGAACCGAAAAGTATGTATGCAATTTGACTCAACAGTGTTCAGTTGACAAACAGCACTTTATGCGGTACGTGAGGCAAGTGGAATATGAAAATCAGAAGACAATTATTGTTTGGATTGAATAATGCGTCCTCTGTTTTGCTTTGTCGTTAAGGTCTCTGGATTTTGAGGTAGAGTTTTCGCATGAGAGGCATTGAACTCTCCATGAGTTCCCAGTTCTATAAAGTCTGCCTCAATTGAAAGCTCCAAGTCCAGTTAAATCGACCTGTGACCGTGTGCACTGTACGTCATTGCACGCTTTTAAAATACAAGCTGCAGGCATGAGGAATGCGTTGCGAATACAAATCGGTCTAGGTCGAACAACTGCATTATTCTTACCATCGGAGAATCCAAATTATTTTCATAGCACCGTGCATCATAACTCCTCATATCTTTGTCAGATAAAGGGCATCTGACGCTGCTGGGAAATTCCAAGCGGTATATAAATAGAGATACGGCACTCTAGTGGAGCATAATATAAGTTCATACATTCTATTTACAAAAAAAATTGTTGGTGACAGAATAATATGGCAATACACCGCTACATGGTAATTCAGCTCAAAACTATTTTGCATTCTAAGAAATGGGTTATTGAACTCAATTTAATTCCAGGGTTTGCATGCAGTTTACAGTAATTTCTCTATCTTCTCATGTGTTTTATATACGATGGGAAAAAAAATTTTCCTTCGATTTTCTTCTACAAGGCTAGCGGAATTTCTTCTATGTTACGCTGAAAATCTTCTAACTCGAAATATTAAAGTTCAGAAACAGAAAATGCAACAGTCAAAATTTGAAAGAAATATAATAATTTTGATCTTCTCCTTACATGATTCCATTAAAGTAGATATGTATCACGTATGAGGGGTTCCAACACCCCCCTCCCTACAAGAGTATCACGTATTCTGTCAATAGTCCCTTACTCTTCAATTTCAAATAATTTTATGTCTGACAGGTCAAGTTATACACTTTCCGATCCCTATTCTAAATAAGGATCGGAAAGTGTATAACTTGACCTATTTCAACTAAATGTTCAATAAATTAAATTTATGAACTCAGAGATTATATATTTGATAATTCTACTTTCGAAGCCTTATAAATTAAATTATTCTCAGACAAAGCATTGAAATAATTATTCGAAAACTATTAAACTTCCGAAGTTGAACATTTTAACATCTAGTTTTCTAAATTGTGTATTTTGAAAGTTGCTATATGTGGTTGAAATGTGAATACTTATGTCGATCCATTTTGATAACAAAGCGCTATTCTCACAAGTGGAAATACATTCAATTTGTCAAACTTGAAATTAAAAAAAAAGACTGTCTAGAATAAAAAAATCTGTCCTTTAGGCGGGTGAATTCTCATCGCGCGCGGCTCGCATGTTTAGGTGTGCCCAAGGCGCGCGTCAGTCAGATATCTCGCTTCGCGCTCGACAATAAATCAACCTCGAGCTCCGCGCTCGGTAATGAATTTACCTTGAGCTAGGGATGTTGATTTTTTTCAGAAAAATCGTTTTCGATACAATCGTTTTTTTTAACAATCGTTTTGAACATAGATGTTTTTCGAAGAAAACATCGATTATATCAAAAATCGATACTTCTACAAAAAAAAATTCAATTTAAACGATAATCGATCCACAAAACCAAAAAAATCGACATTTCACTAGGATTCACTCTTTTAAAAGCTCAAAAAAAAGTAAATACTGGTGGACCTGATGAATGAAAAAAATCGGGAACGATATTGAGATTTTCCGGCGATATTTTGATACAATCAAAGATGAAAAAATCGTATCGGGAAAATCGATTTTTCCTACGAAAAAATCGATGTTTCAAAAAATCGATAGAAAATCAACATCCCTACCTTGAGCTACGCACTCAGTTTTTGTACTTCCCTAAATTTGTGTATAGAGCTTTCTGAATTCAAGAGCAAAATGTCGACTACTGTTATTTGATGATTGTAAAATTCTCTTTTGTTAAAGCTTCTCCTGCGTTAACGAATAAATTCTCATCGCACCTCTCGTGCTGGCGCTCTCGAAACTCTAACGCATTAAATGTTTATTATTTTGATATATATACCTCGTATCTTGTTTTCTTCCCAGAGAAGTTAGTAGGTCTTTTTTAAATGTTATTATTATTACAATTAGAAAAACAAGTATGCGTCCCATAAAAAAATGAATGGTAACAAAGTTGTAGCTTATTCTTGGTGAGAGCACATTGGTTGCTTAATTTTCTCCATGGATTGTGTCGTTTTTCTAGAAATTCAATTTGTTCATTTTTTATCAATTCTTCTGTAATTAAAACAGAGACAACGCGTTCCATAAAAAAATTATTGATAGCAAGTTTATAAATCTTTTCTAGGTGAACATAGTTTCTCTATCAATTTTCTGTCTTAGCCTCCGTCATTTTTTCAAAACTTCCATTTTTTGATATTAAAGCTATTTTTCCTGATTGGAATGGAAACAACGTATCCTGTTAAAGACGATTCATTACACATTTATACATATTTTTCGATAAACAACTTTTGTCTGTTTGTTTTTTCCTTAGTTGTGTCGTTTGTCCAAACCAGTTTTTTATTATTGAAGCAAAAACAACTTGTCCTTTCAAACAGTAATTTGTATCAAATTTGTAGATCTTTTTGTATGCACAATTGTCGTTCCATTATATTTTTCCATATCCTGCATAGTTCGACCAAAAAATGAATGATTTTTTTCTCATTATTTTTTGAGCGACCAAAATTTGTACTTTCGTTTTTAGGAAATTCAAAAAGTTATGATAATGTTGTAGACCTTCCAGAATAGTAAATTTTTTTTCTAATTTATTTTATATCATATGCGTCATTTTGCCTAAAAATATTATTTTTTCTTTTTTTTCAATTTTGAAAATGCTATAACTCTGTCAGTTTTGTTTCCATAAAAAAAATCATTAGGATAAATTGTTCCACTTATTCAGTACTACACGAAGTCGTACTTACTGTTTTTGAATCTGGAGAAAATTGTCTGAAAAATTTTGTAAATGCTCTAACTTCTTGAATTTGCATCTGCAATAGCTGAATAACGAACTTGACCTCCAATTTCTGACACCGACAGAGTGTACTGAAGGCCAATCTAATAGATTACTTTTATGAAAAGTTATGGTGCATACAGACAGACATACATACCTAATACAGACAGACACATACGTAAAAAACTGCTTTTCGGGTTCATGGGGTCCCAAAACGTGGACATCGAAGTGAAGGGGGGGGGGGATTTGCACAAATCTAATACCTTTCTATCGACTGACCCTCTTATAAACATTCGGAATCAGTCTCAGTCGCGTTTATCAGTTAAGCATGCAAAAATTTGAGAAATGTCTAGGTCTTTTGTTGACAGAATGATTTGGTATATTTGGATGTATCATTCAATACTGAAAATAAAGGATTACGTATAAATTCCATTCTCAAAAACTGATGAACGTTTTTGTGAAATTCTCCGAAGTGTTTTCTTTTAAACTCCACTCCTATTTTTCTTCTTTTTTTTTTTGGAAATAGATCGTGATATTCAACTTCTCTAGCTTTCTTCTGGGTAAACCACTGCTCCATATTGGAAAGCATTGTTTCTGAAAAATCGAATTCTTGTATTTCTATCGGGCTTAACAAAAGGTACGCCTACAAAAAATACTTCCTGCTTTTTTTGTGATATCTTGCATCTTTTTAAAAAAAATCGAGAATATTGAAAAAATGCCTTGGTCTTGAAAATGGTTTAGCCTCCATGAAACCGATAAAAGGCTTTTTATTTCAGCAGAAAGTTTGGACAAATATAGGAAAATAAAAACGGTTCGGCTTTTCTGAAAATCATTCCCTTTTTTTACATCCAATTTTGAAAATATGAAGAGACAATTTCCAAGAAAACTGCATTCATTTTCTCTATATTTTCAAAGAGTTCCTGCTGATATTATTTTTCTGTATTTCTTTTACACAAGGCGAGATATCACGAAAGAGAAAAAGTATTCTTCGTTGAACTTTTTTATGCGTGAGAACTTCCATCTCAACATTTTTTTTCTCCTTTTGCTGCTACCAATAAAAATGTGAAGATTCTATTGGTCAAGAATAATTTTTTCTGCTATATATTTTCCATGAAAAAAATTAAAGAGGGGTTTTTGAAAAAATCATTCCTCAAGAATTTCAAACAAACGGCCGCCATTGTGTCATTTTTCAAAACTTTCAAATATTTTGGAATCAGTTGATGCGCAAGAAATCGCACGTCGAATGGAAAGGAAGATAATCTTGACTGTCTGCACATAATCATCTTTCTATATTTAGACTATAGAATGATATATCCAAAGAACAAATTATTCTGACATCATGACCTTGACCTCTGGAAATATGTTTTGGAATGAAATTGGTAATTAGATGATACAGAACAAACGGAAGGAAGTTCTCAAGTCCTGAAGTTAGTAGAAACGATGGATGCATTTTCATCAAATGTAATTATGTATAAACCTATCAAGATTGGTGCAAACACTTATGGATGCAGGTGTGGTAAAAAATGAAGGGATCATGAAACAAATCAAGTATAGGCGTCACTTGCACAGTAAAAGTGTAGGAATCCATTCCGTTTTCAAGCTAGCATTCTTGACCAGCACAAGGATGGTGGTGTACCGTACTGCAGTACTGCAACTGGCTGAGTGTCGGCCATGACATTGACCGTAAAACATGCTCCCCGTGGGAATGTAGATTCTAGAAGTGACTGTATTTCCTCTGAGCCACAAAACTAAATTAAATTGCGTGAAAAGTCTTTTTCAAGTTTTTTCCCTATAGAAGGATGCTTTATGATTATGTGTATTCGGGCGGCGAGCTTCCTGAGGAGAAATATAAGTTGCTAGCAGAGACTCTTTTCTCTCTGAGCAATAATCTATCCCATTGGGAAAAGGCGTAGATACAGTTGTAATTATCGATAAATTATCTGAACCTCTCTTCTCTTTTATACTTCCCAGGTCTTTTTCTTTCGAAATCAGGAAACTAAATGGTCAAGCATTCTTTGGGAAGCAATATTTACAGTTATACGACTTGTTGTTGGTGTTTTCTTGTTGGCGATGAAAGTTGATGTAGGCTATGAATTTGCAGCGTTGTGATATAATAAAAAAATAATACTTTGAGAGTTAGATGTTTAATTAAGAAAAAAATAACAACAAAAAACTCAAAGGTGCATCTATTATTCTCCTTTCTTATTGCTTGAAATTGTGAAAATATATCAATGTTTTCAGATGATTGATTTGATTGAATGATCCAATTTATAGTCGGGATAGAATTTGTGAGTATGAATTTTGGTGGATAGGGATTTCGATACACTGAATTATGAGGAAGATAATTTTTGTATTTTGGGGACAGTAAAGATGACACTTCCAGATCATATCAATGAGACTCAGGGCAGAGAGATAAGCTCTAGCTTATTATAGAAGTGCAAGTTGTTCGTTGCTTGTTCGCGATTATGGCAACAATGAAGGTTGGTCGCACAGTCGCAGTCACAGCGAAATTCATAAATCCCAGCACCTTCCTTCCAATCCCCGTAGAACACAAATCTGAACACACGTACCTTGCCGAGTCACTGGTACCAACGAACGGGTTCAAAGTTCACCTTGAGAATAAACCACACGCCACTGTATCTCTTGTCGCGAAAAACTCTCTTCCCCCAGGGAATCAGTTTTGAAATAACTAAAGGAGCAATGTTGCTTGAGAAAGCGAGGGGTGAATAAATAAAAAAAAACTTGCACCGTGAACCCGACCACACACACACTTCTCGCTTCGAAAAACGTCCTGATGGCTGGGCTGTCGGCACGGCTCTGTCTTAGAAGCAGAGGAACGGCCTGAATTTATAAACCAAGGTGGTAGTGGCATCCGGCCATCGAGAGTTAAAGCAGAGTCCGGAGTGGCCCGTTCTGGTCTATACGATGATGCAATTGGCTGCTGGAATAGCGGTACCCTGAGAAGTTGAGCTGGTGCTCTGTGTACCTCGACTCTACTGGGGATCTTCTAGCAATCTAGCTAGAGCTTCAACGTTTCCGCGCTAGCGTCTTCTTTCTTCGCCGTGCTGTGGAACTGCAGGCCAGTTACTCTACGTAATTAGGGAACAGTGACATTTTACCGTTTTTCTCTCTTTCGCCTCGCCTCGCCTCGCCAGCTCGCCTTGCCCTCTCTCTCGCTCTCTCTCTCTCTCTCCCTCTCTCTCTCTTCTTCTTGTCCCTTACATTCTTACTATATTACATACCACTCTTTCCCTGCTGTGCTCTCTTTCTTTTTTCAAGCTACCATTGTCAACTCCTACTGCTCCTGCTTCTTTCCGTATAATTTACCTCGGCCGGTTTATTATACAATACTTTCACGAAGTCTTGCTGAGATTCCAGGTTCAAGGTAAATGTCAGAGCGGATTATACAACATTCAAATGCGATAGAGATGTAAATTCTAAAATTTCGTTGAAAATGTAAGGCATTGACTGGAACTCATCTTATGCGATTTTCAAACTAATACAAACGTTTTGAAGCATGAAGAGATTGTGTGATTTGAGTGCTGCTTTTTATTCAAGATTGATGTGGAAATCTTGCATTGAACATAAGTTTTTGGCATCATTGGTTCTTGTATTCAAATTTTATGATATTTTTGCGTCAATTCCCACGATGCCTCTGATGCTGGATTGTTATTATAAGAATGCACGTTAACATAGCTTAATATTGGTCTGCATCTTCGAAGCGAAGAAAAAGTATTGGCCAATATGAATTTCTCAGCAAAATACTAGGTAGCATTTAATATGTTTATTTGAAGCTCTTGTGCTTCCGTTTACTATTCAATGCTCATTGTGTTCCTCTTTTTGGTATATCACTGCCTATTCTTATTCTTACAAAAAACTATGATACAAGAATATTTATTATATCCTTCATTTATTTAATAACTTTTAGATGAAGGTTTAGGACCTTTTAATTTATAAACAAGAAAATATTAACAACATACCAACGATTTTATAAAGTATTGTAATATACATATATTCTCATAAAAAAATCTGCCCGCCGCGCGGGCACATTCTCATTGCGCGATTCGCGCGCAGCTCGCAAGTTTGAACGTGTCTCGTGCTGCGCACTCGATCAAAATCTGTGCGAAACGCGAACTTTTCTATATTACTTTTAACTCTAATGCATCGAATTATATACCTCGTACCTTGTTTTTATTTTTCTAAATTTAGTAAGTCTATTTATAATATTAATATAAATACAATTAAATCAAGAAGCCATATTTACAATGTTTGAATCTTGGAAAAAAGGCAAAAACAAAAATTCCAAAATGTTCCCCCCTCTAATTTTTCGTCCAAAATAGCTGGTTAACGAACTTGACCTGTCATTTTGGTCCCTGGGAACGTGTGCAAAAGTACGATCGAATATGATTATTCATTCGAAAGTAATCGAGTTCACAGATTATTACATTCTCATCCTAATGAGAAGGTATTGGTTTCATGTGAAAAGCGACTTCCGCGGAATTTTTGAAATCTCTACGTTTTTAAAGACTAATCGGATTGGATGGTCCTTTGGCACACCTTTCGAGGGACTAAAAAGACAGGTCAAGTTCGTTAACCAGCTATTTTAGATTTTAAATCAAAGAGGGGGAACATTTTGAAAATTTTTTCTGGACTTTTTTTTCAAGATTGAAAATTGTAGTTCGGTTTTTTGAAGTAGGTAAAAAGTGAAACAATTTACCCTCAAGATTTTTTTCTGATAAAAATGAAATCGTCAGAGTTCTGGCAATTTCAAAATTCGAAAATATGAACGAAAACGAGGATTTTTAGCCAAACAACGCAAGATATGAAAAAATATTGAAAAAAAAAATGTTTATTTTTGGGAGCCCTCCAGGATGATCTTTACAACTTTCGAGTTTTCTCGAAAAATCGAAAATCTATATGTTGGTCGCACAAAAAATAATGAAAAATAGACGGATTTATTTTTTGGTCAAACTATGCAAGGTACGGGAAAATATAAATGAACGGAACTTGTACACCAAAAACAGATCTACAAATTTGGTAAAATTAACTTTTTGATTGGACGCGTAGTTTTTGTTTCAATCGTAAAAGATAAAATTAAGAATTGAAAAAAAATCTAGAAAAACTACACAACACGTGAAAAAAATTGGGCAACAAAACTTCTCCAAAGTTTTTGACAAACTTTGATCGTGTGCGCAGTACGAGACACGCGATGAGAATGTATTCGGCAAAGCCGTAGGAGCTTTAACAAAAGAGAATTCACACTCATCAAATCGAAATAGTCGACAGATCGCTTTTGAGTTTCACAAGCTCTAAATACAGCTGTAGGGAGGTACAAAGGCTGAGCACGAAGCGCAAGGTGAGATTACCATCGAGCCGCGCTCGACGAGAATGTGCCCGCGCAGCGGGCAGATTTTTTTCATTATTTTTTGTGCGATCAAAATTGGAATTTTGGATCTTTCGAGAAAATTCAAGAAGTTGTGTTTACGATCTTGTACGGCTCCCAAAAAGAAACCTTTTCTTCCTTATGAATGTTCTTTCAATCTTGCGTTATTTGGCCATCGCCAAAACATGATTTTCGGCTCCAGGTAAACGTAGAGATCCGTTGCAATTTGAAGGTGTGGAATTTCGGGTGATGCTGATACTTTTTCAATCATAAATGATGAGATTGTAATAACATTTTTGATTTTTCATTATGTGCTGTACAGTAAAAGTTTGAATATTTCATTTTTTCATTGGAATTTTCGAGAAAATTCAGAAAGTCGTATTAATGATCTTGTAGAGCTCTCAAGAAGAAACAGTTTCTATCCCTGACTTTCTTTTTATTCTTCTGTTATTTGGCTAAAAATTCTCATCTTCATTTACATTTCTGAATTTTGGAAATGCCACAACTCTGACAATTTTGTTTCAATAAAAGAAAATCATTCGGATAAATTGTTCTAATTTTTACGTATTTTAAAAAGCCATACTTTAAATTTTTGAATCTTGGGAAAAGAGTCCAAAAAAATTTCAAAAATTCTCATCTTCGTTTATATTTTTGAATTTTGAAAATACCACAACTCTGAAAATTTGGTTTTTATCAAAACAAATCATAAGGATGAATTGTTTCACTCTTTACCCACTACAATAAACCGTACTTACAATTTTTTGAGTCTTGGAAAAAAAGCCCAAAAAATTTTTCAAAATTCAAAATTTTTTTCATCTAAAATAGCTGGTTAACGAACTTGACTTGTCTTTTTGGTCCCTCAAAGTTTGTGCCAAAGGGTAATTCAATCCGATTAGTCTTTCAAAAGTTATGGAGTATACAGACGACAACGAAAACGATAACAGACACCAATTTAAAAACTACTTTTTCACCCGAAGCTGAATAGTTCAAGTTTTTTTGACAGATTATGTAAGATGTACGGAAATAAAACCTAAATAATTTGAAAAATGACTGATTTTGACGCTTCTCCATGTTTTGGTTCGACATAGCTAATTTTTCTTTTACCTGAAAGGTCATGCGGGTGCTTGCAGCGCGCGCCCTTATCAATAATTTATGCCTGACAAGAGTTATGAAGAGATTATCTTCGATAATCTTAAGCATAATTGCCAAAAAATCAACCACTATAGGACCTGGTTATTTCCAGGTTTCAAAATCCTTGAAGTCATCGTTTAGGAATGATAAATAAAGGAGTACGCAAAAAATCTTGGCATCCACCTGTACCAAACGATGAACAGATAATATTTACAAAACTTACATTGAGTTGAGGGAAATAATATTCAAGAAGAGGGTTCAAAATTTTTGGAATAGGGATTTCAAAAATTACTCATGAGGCCTCACATGCAGGGTTGCCAGATGCGAACTCGTTAAAATCCGATGACACAGGGAAAGTGGTGGGGAGACCTATGAAAAAGTCCGTATAAATCCTTATCTATAGTTTTGTGCAGGGCTGCCAACTTTCTACAGCTTGAAAGGCAAGATAAATGCGCTATTCATTTACTTTTGTAGCGTTGTTAAGCGGGAAAGTTTGAATGTCGAAAAATGAATGTTTACAAATCCGAAATGCAAATTTTCCCGCGTGGCATCTTGGCAAACGTATAGCTTCTTTCGTGTCTCTGACAGATATGGGGATAAAGGGTCACATAAAAATAAGGTAGATGAAATCGTACAGTAATAATAAGTAGATTTGAGTAAAATAAGGTTAGGCTGCGCTCTCTCTTTCTCGCTCGTACACTCAAATAGATAATAGAAAAAAATGCTCAAGCACTCGATCACTCATAGTTCTTTCGATCACTCGTTCGCTCGCTCGTCGTACTTTGTGTGTATATATATATATATATATATATATATGTGTGTGTGTGTGAATATATTAGAAAATAAGTTAGACTAAGAGAAAAGAAGAAAATTGTTGTATGTAATGAAACGGAGGTTATGTAAACCCTTAGGGGACACATTATAAATAAAGAAGAAGAATTGGTAAATAATAGATCATTTTTGCGGAATATAAAGGTGAATCTTCTATTATTCAAAAAATATACGTATTATTATTTCATTTATAACCTTGATTACAAATTAGGTCATTTCTGACATTAATGTGCGAATTTTAATAATTATCTATTTTATCTCCAATAACAGTTAATTTTGCCCGTTTTGAATCACGCGACAAACGGCGGCCGATGAGGACCGCTACGCTGCCGGGCAAGCGCAATTCTTACATGCCCAAGTTCAAATCATGACAAGCTGAAGAAAAGCATCAATCGCGCCAACCTCAAGAAAATGAATTGTGCCAAAGTAAAAAGAAAATAATAGGGAAAAAATTAAAGCTGTGAGTGGGGTGAGCGAGAGAAAGAGCACGCTATATTTCCATTTTTTTCATGTTCTTTGAAATGACTATGGGAAAATCCGTAGAAATCCGTATGATATTCGAAAATCCGTATAAATTCCATATAAACCCGTATTTCAAGTAAAAAATCCGTATAAACCAAAAAAATTCGTATATATGGCAACCCAGCTCCCATGAGGCATTATTTCTGAATTTGCCTTACCTGCATATCATGCAACATTATATTTTTTGACATCAATTAACCAAAATTTTGTCTTTTGAATGTTTGATGATAGTCGGAATTAAGAATGCTGACGGCGAAATGCTATTGGATCCGGAGAAAGTGAAACACTGTATGCGGTATTTTTTCAAGAAGTTGTATGCAGGTGAAGCCGCGGCGCATAACAACAGTAACACAGACACGGATATGTTAGACAATTTTGATGCAGGTGGCGGAAGCAGAATCGGAATCGACGAAATTATTTCCGTAATTGAAAAACTAAAGAATGGTGAGGCTGCCGGTGTGGATCGTGTTTCCTCTGAAATGATCAAGTTCGATGGTGGAAACTTGTTTGTGTGGCTGTGTGTATTTACGCATATGTGTGCTGTAAATAGCGAAGTTTCGAGTGATTGGAGAAAGCCGATTATTGACCCAGTGTACAAGGGAAAGGGTGGTCCAGGCGACTGTAATAATATGCCTTCCACAAGGTGAATAGAGCTAAACTTTGGGAGGTCCTAAAAGAATGCGCAGTGACTGGGTAGCTTTTGAAAGCAATACAAGCAATATTTAATGGTAGCAAAGCAAGTGTGAGAGTAAATGGACAACTGAACGATTGGTTCGATATTAGGCAGGGTGTTAGGCAAGGATGAGTTTTAGCCTCTTGAATGTTTAATATATATATGGCTAAATGTCTGAGAATGGCTCTTGGTGAAGAAGGTGTTGATCTTGGGACAGTAAAAGTTCGTGGCCTTGGGTTCGCAGATGACGAAATCGTTACGGCAGAATCAGCCGAGGACTTGTAGAGGATGTTGAGCAGACTGGATGCCAGCATGATGAGCATGGGTCTTAACATTACCGTGAATGAAACGAAAATTACTGTGTTTGAAAGTAAGGATGCGAAAACATATTGCAATATTATCCTCAATGGAGAGAGGATAGAACAAGTTGATAATTTCGTTTATCTTGGAAGTTTGTTCACTTCTGACGGGAAGATAGATGCAGAGATTTGCAGACGTATAAATGAGGGTAGAAAGATTATTGGCAGTGTACGTGCGATTACTAAAAGTAAAAATGTACCAAATAAAGCTAAAATTGCTATATACAAGTCTGTACTAGCACCAACTTTCCTGTACGGTAGCGAGCAAATCCTTCGTAATATGTGCGGTGGAACGCTAATGGACAAAGTGAGTAATGAGTGAGTTCTCAAAGAGTGTGGTGTAGAAGAAACGCTATTTGACAAGAGTGAAAGAAATTTGCTGAAATGGTTCGGTCACGTTGAGAGAATGGATGAAGACCGATTAACGATGCAAGTGTATATCGGTAGGGCGAATGGTAGCGTACCCAGGAACAGACCAAAGAAGGAATGGATAGAATGTGTGAATGAGACCCTCGAGGAGAGAAATATGAAGAGCCATAGAAACATAAGTGTTTGTATGAAAAGGTGCATGGATGTGATCGAAGCAAGAGATGTATGCCAGGATAGGGATGTTTGGAGAGCAATTGTATATAAGAAAAAGAGTGAAGCCTGAAACGAACGATTTTGGACACAAATTGGCCCATGTAAGAATATTGCTAAGGATTATGTTAATGGCTTCGCGAAACCTTTGTACGGGGTGTTTGCCAGAGTGATCAGGAAGCGACCCGTGTCGGAGCGGTGTTGCACAGGACGAGTGTGTCGTTTGGAAGCAGAAACAGGCTGGACTTATTTTTGCTGTGTATTTTTTTTATCAGGTCTTACCTCTTATGTTGCCGAAGTTGCCTCGCGTATCTCCATTCTGCTGAAGAATTCAATTGAAGCCTCTGTTTACTAAAAATGCCACGTTCCAAGCAAAAATTTTAGTTTGAAAAATTAAGATGAAGAATGAAATCAGTTTGTTTCTGTTCCCTAAAAACACGCAATGAATTCTAAGACCGATCTAATACCTTTCCCTGCCTCCTTCTCATACACATCTCTTACTCATAATTTCCCATGTCAGTTCCACTTCCAAATCTTTCCATACCAATTCTCCATTTTCCAGTAGAACAGCGGGGCTGGATCCAAACGAGTTACGCTTACCCCGAAAGGGATTTGGCCTAATGGTATGATAATAACAAAAAAAAAAAAAAAAAAAAAATAATAATAATAATAATAATGAGCAGCCTCCGTGAGAGGCTGCTGGAGAAATCGACTTGTTCGAAGTCTCCAGTACTTGAGGATCGTTCGTCTTCTGTACTTTATGCAGAAGGTAATGGGAGTTAGCCCTACCGTAGCGTTCTCGCGTTGTCGTCGAGAGCATAATAATATCGAGAGCATTGGAGCTTTCCTCCAATGACTTTGATGGCTACGTTGGCCGTAGCATTGCTACTGATAGGGTTAGCCATGCCAAACAGCCAAAAAACGAGGAGGGAGGGGACTAAGAGGAACACCAAAAACCCCAATTATGACGGAGAGTTTTATGAATATATTGAAACGCTGGTCGCTTCCCGAGGATCGTCGGGGCGCCCTGGAGCCACCGCTGGGGGCCACAGCATGCGGGACGGTGGTCATGGCGAGCTGCGTGATGGTCAGGCAGATCTCG
>WSXT02023477.1:0-14039 GCA_011762715.2 Neuroterus valhalla | reverse complement strand
CTATGTTAGGCACCAGATATTTGAGATTTCTTGGACCCCCGCCCCCCCCCCCCCCCTCAAAACCCTTACGTAATTTATGGATGGCCTCTGAGGAATGAAAAAAAAATTAGTCTTTGCAGTTTTCCTCAAAGTATGCGTCAAGGTTTTATCGAAAATTAGTTGCAAGAGAAAAAACATAATTTTTGAATAACATGCATGATTTCAGGACTTTTCGACGCCTATGAAGCGGAGCTAAAACTCTACTTTTCACTCCCTAGGTAGTAAAAAGTATTCTTTATTCCCTAGGTAGTGAAAAGTGACGTCAGAGTTGAATAATGAAAATTATATATCTATAAGCTTCCATTTGACGATAATCATCCCACTCACCGTGAAAACTTAGAAGAAATTTTAGTTGCAAATTATAGAATTTTACGGTAATTTATGGAAAGTTAACGTACATAACTTGAAAAATAGCTGTAAGTGACTGTGAATTTCCGGAAATTTTCAAATTGAATTTTGGGTTACTTATCTTGAGTTACCATAAATTATCTGTTTAATTACTATTAATTACCAAAAATTTTCATAAATTTCCGGGAATTTACAGAAATTTTTTTTTATTGGATTTTGGGTGATTCATGGTAAGTCATCATATTTTTCTGTAAAATTATCATAAATTTCCGGAAATTCATAGACATTTTTTATTCGAATTATGGGTTACTTATCTTAAGTTACTTAAGATAATTGAGATACTTAAGTTACTTATCTTACATTTCCAGAAAAAATTGAAATTTTTTCTTCAAATTAAATTTTGGGTGATTTATGGTAAGCCATCATATTTTCCTGTAAAATTACCAATTCTCATAAATTTACGGAGATACATAGAAATGTTCCAAATTGAATTCTGAGTGATTTATGGTTAGTTAACATATTTACCTGTAAGATTACCACCAATGACCAACAATTTCTATAAATTTCCGGAAATTCATAGAAATTCTCAAACTGAATTCGGGGTAATCTATCTTAAGTTACCATGAATTGCCTGTGGAAATATTATAAATTACGGGAAATTCTCGTAAATTTCCGGAAATTTATGGTAATTTTCCAAATTGAATTTTGGATGATTCATAGTAAGTCAGCCTGTAAGAATACTATAAATTGCGGGAAATTTGAATAAATTCCTGGGAATTCCTGGTAATTTTCAAAAAATGAATTTTGGGTGATTTATGGTAAGTCAGCATATTTCCCTGTAAAATTACCACCAATGACCTAAAATTTCCATGAATTTATGGAAATTTATAGGAAATTCTTTGATTGAAATTGGGTTAATTTAACTTAACTTACCATAAATTGCCTGTGAGAATACTTTGAATTACGAGAAATTTTCATGAATTCCCGGAAATCCATGGTGATTTTCAGAATTGAATTTTGGGTAATTTATGGTAAGTCAGCATATTTTACTGTAAAATTACAACCAATGACCGAAAATTTTTATAAATTTCCGGAAATTCATGCATAAATTGCCATAAATTGCCTGTGAGAATACTATAAATTACGGGAAATTTTATTAAATTTCCGGGAATTCATGGTAACTTAAAAAAATTGAATTTTGGGTGATTTATGGTAAGTCAGCATATTTCTTCGTAAAATTCCCACCAATGACCGAAAATTTCCGTAAATTCATAGAAATTCTCAAATTGAATTTGGGATAATCTATCTTGAGTTATCATAAATCACCTGTGAGAATACTATAAATTACGGGGAATTTTAATCAATTTCCGAAAAATTATGGGAAATTTTTTAAATTGAATTTTGGGTGCTTTATGGTAAGTCAGCATATTTCCCTGTAAAATTACCACCAATGACCGAAAATTTCCGTAAATTCATAGAGATTCTTAAATTGAATTTGGGATAATCTATCTCAAATAATCATAAATTACCTGTGAGAATACTATAAATTACGGGGAATTTTAATCAATACCCGGAAATTTATGGAAAATTTTAAAATTGAATTTTGGGTGATTTATGGTAAGTCAGCATATTTTCCTGTAAAATTACAACTAATGACCGAAAATTCCCGTAAATTCATAGAAATTCTCAAACTGAATTTGGGGTAATCTATCTTAAGTTACCATAAATTGCCTGTGAGAATACTATAAATTACTAGAAATTTTCGTGAATTTCCGGAAATTTATGGTAATTTTTCAAATTGAATTTTGGATGATTCATAGTAAGTCAGCATATTTCCCTGTAAAATTACCACCAATGACGAAAATTTCTATAAATTTCCGGAATTTTATAGAAATTCCTAAAGGGAATTTGGGGTTATCTATCTTAAGTTGCCATAAATTGCCTGTGAGAATACTATAAATTACGGGAAATTTTATTAAATTTCCGGGAATTCATGGTAACTTAAAAAAATTGAATTTTGGGTGATTTATGGTAAGTCAGCATATTTCTTCGTAAAATTCCCACCAATGACCGAAAATTTCCGTAAATTCATAGAAATTCTCAAATTGAATTTGGGATAATCTATCTTAAGTTACCATAAATTGTCTGTGAGAATAATATAAATTACACCAATATTTACTATAATTTTCTCAGTCAGCGCGTGGAAATACATAAGTATACTGGGTTTCAAAGAAATTGGAGCTAAGTTCTATTCGGGAATTCATAGAAAATTCCTAACTTTGGGGTAGAGTATACAGGGAGTAGATCCTTAAATGGAAATACATATTTACTTTGATAAACTTGATATGTTCATTTTATCAAAGAAAAGTCTAGTTAGGACCTTTTTCTCAATTATCATGTCCCCATCTTACTTATCTTGCAGACAAATCTGTGAAAATTGGCGAGAAGAGATCGTTACTTCTGGAGACGTAATTAATGAGACGATCTGACGGCATCTTCCACCCTCCGTCCATCCTCATTTCTATATACACCTCCAGCCATCATTCTACCACTCAAGTCCTGAACTTGGCCGTTTCTTTTCTTCTATTTTCCTTCAGCTCATTTTTTTATTCTCTGCTCTATATCTCTATAACTACATTGCTTTCTTTACCTTGTTCCTGCGAAGAAAAACAGTTCGTGGCACGCCCCTGAGCAGTCCTGAAGGGCTGGTCGTGCGAGAATTGTAGAGCAGAGCGGATAGAAGGTAACCACTTTCAACCCTCCTTTTCTTGCGTGATACCTATTCCTATCGGCGAGTAACTACCGTTATCAATTAGAGACGCTTAAGTCCAGCGTTTACCTCGTCTCGATAATTTTCTACCTTTTTATTCGGTACGTCTCTTCTCCGCCTTATCAAATAGAACGCTCTTTCGAAATTCCTCTGGAATACAGAGTCAATTCGATTTATTCCTTAGTAGAATTAAATTACCATTCTCTGTTTCTCAGCTTCTTTTATTATCCTGTTCCTTTGGTAAGAAATAGATACGTCCGTTAAGTGAAATTAATGTCTATCGAATCGTTAATTATGCGTTTTTCATTAAACCCTGTGGAAAAAGTACATTTATAGAAGAGTTTTATATCTCAATTGTTACTGTAGCCTGCATTATGTATGCTTGGAACAGTTACTTCAATTCTTATTTACTAACGTTTGAAGAATAGCAGGAAACAGGAACAAATCAACAAACGAGGTGTTAATTTTTTGTTTTCGTACTTTGCCACAATCAGAACTCAAACCCGAAATTTCCAAAGACATTTCGAAATGTCATGTGATAAGTTTCAATGAAAGGAGAAATTGCTTATTGGACCATTGTAGACTAAAATCTATTCTATATAGTAGTCTCGTTGATGGAACTATAAGGGAGTAAATTTTGTTGATGTTAATAAAATGGGTAAACATTTTCCTGCTGCGCCCAAAACATATGGATATCTTCAACTAGTTATCTTCGAGTGCACTTAACCAACGTTAAATATTTGTTTACAACAAATTCTGCTCCGAAAAATAGAGTAAATTATGTCACATTTAAGCAAGTTTCAGTTTCAAGTTTTTATTTCTATTTTACGTTCTTTTCAGGCAGGTATAAAAAAAAACTGAGGAGGAGCCTTCTTGAAACTTTGATGTCACGCTATTGTTGTAGTTTACATCAAAGTTTAAAATTGTGTATGATTATTACAACATTTATACTGAGGTAAGATGTAAAAAATACTGAATAACTTTGAATTAGCACATTTATGTTTTTTATTGGCCTAGAAGCATTTTAAATGAAGATTCAAACCGATATGTCACTTTCTGAAGGTTATATTGCATCTTTATGAAATAAACGTTGATGCATCTCGAATTTTCCAGCTTCAACGTCAGAATTCCAAATATAACATCGGGGCCGTAATTACCCTTCTTATATAAGAAATTTACATTCGACAAAATATTTCTCTTTTCAAATAATAATTTTAATCTTGTCATAAGAAATAGCTCCCTAACCCCACACCTTTCTTGAAAACTATTAATTGAAAAATCACTCGTGTGTAACTGTTTTAACACATGATACATGTAAAGAAAGTAATGGTCAATTTTTAGAAGAGTAAATACCTGATAATGAAAGGCTAGGTTCGTGACTTCGGAAGTGTAACACAAGTCTGTTTGAATTGATTTCATCCTTATTGAGGTAATTATTAAAAATTAAGATAATAAAATAATTTAATATAAAAACACCATAAATTCCCGGAAATTCATGGAAATCGTCAGTCATTTAAAGTAATTTTACATGGAAAAATCTGCCCGCGGCGCGGGCACATTCTCGTCGCGCGGTTCGCTTCGCTCGCAAGTTTGAGCGCGCCGATAGCGCGCGTCTTTCGGATCTCGCGCTTAGCGCTTGATGGTAATCTCACCTCGCACCCCGCGCTCGGCCTTTGTACCTCCCTACAGTTGTATAAAAAACTTATAAAACTCAAAAGGGCAATGTCGACTTCTTTAATTTGATGAGTGTGAATTCTCTTTTGCTAGAGCTTCTCTGGCCTTACGAATACATTCTCATCGCATGTGTCGTGCTGCGCACTCGATCAAAGTTTGTCCAAAACGGTGGAGATGTTTTCTTGCCTAATTTTTTTTCACATGGTGTGTAGTTTTTCTAGAAATTCAATTTTTTTATTTTTTATTTTATTTTCACGATTGAAACAAAAACCACGCGTCCTATGGTAAAAATCATAACAAATTTACAGATATTTTTTAAGTAACCAACTTTTCTCGATCAATCTTCCGTGTTAGCCAATTCTCGATTTTTTGAGAAAACTCGAAAAGTTGTGAAGATCATCCTGAATGGCTTCCAAACAGAAACATTTTTTTTTCAAACTTTTTTTCATATCTTGCGTTGTTTGGCTAAAAATTCTCATTTTCATTTATATTTTGAATTTTGAAAATGCCACAACTCTGACAATTTTGTTTATATAAAAAGAAATCATTAGGATAAATTGTTTCACCTTTTACCTACTACAAGAAACCGTTCATACAATTTTTGAGTCTTGGAAAAAAAATTTTCAAAATGCTTCTTTTATTTTTGATCCCAAGTAGCTGGTCAACGAACTCGAGTTGTCTATTCGGTCCCTCAAAATGGGTGCCAAAGCACGATCGAATATGATCATTATTTCTTAAGTTATACAATTCAGAGTTTATTACATTCTCATTCTGAATGAGAAGGTATTGGTTCCATGCGAAAAATGACATTCGCGGATTTAATGAAATCTCCACGTTTTGAGACCCCCTGAGTCAGAAAAAATGATTTTTACGAAGGTGTCTGTCTGTCTGTCTGTAGTCTGTAATCCGTATACTCGAAAACTTTCGAAAGAATTATCATATTGGATTGTGCTTTGGCACACTTTTTTAAAACCGGAAAAGAAAGGACGAGTTCGTTATCCAGCTATTTTGGATGAAAAACCAAAGAGGACTTTTTTTTGGACTTTTTTTCCCGAAAATCAAAAATTGTAAGTATGGTTTCTTGTAGAAGGTAAAAAGTCAAAAAATTTATCCTCATCGTTTTTTGTTTTGATAGAAACAAAATTGTCAGAGTTACGGCATTTTCAAAATTCAAAAATGTGAACGGAAATGAGAATTTCGAGCCAAATAACGCAAGATTGAAAAGAAAGTCAGAGAGAGAAAATGTTTCTTCTTGGGAAACCCTACAAAATCGTGAATACAACTTTTTGAATTTTTCCAAGAAATCGAAAATTCCAATTTTATTCGCACAAAAAAGAATGAAAAATAATCTCTGAACTTGATAACTTTCGAAAGAATGGTCATATTCGATCGTGCTTTGGCACCCATTTTGAGGAAGTCAAAAATACAATTCGAGTTCGTTAACCAGCTGATTTGGGTGAAAATTAAAAGAGGGGGAGCATTTTGAACATTTTTTTGGACCCTTGTTTTCCAAGATTCACAAATTGTAAAGACAGTTTTCTAGTAGTCGGTAAAGAAAACAACTTATCCTTATGATTTTTTCGATAAGAACAAAATATTCAGAGTTACGGTATTTTCAAAATTCAATAATGTAAACGAAAATGAGCATTTTTAGCTAAAAAACGCAAAATATGACAAAAAGTTCAAAGAAAAAAATGTCCGGTTTTGGGAGCCCTAAAAGATCGTGAATACAACTTTTTGAATTTTCTCATAAAATCGAAAATTCCAATTTTGATCGTACAAAAAATATTGAAAAACAAGGTACGAGGTATATAAATTAATATTATATACAGTTGATGCATTAGAGTTAAAGGTGATATAGAAAAGTTCGCGTTTCGGACCGATTCTTTTTTTGTTTCAATCTTGACAATGTTTTCTAAACAATGAAAAATTCAATTTGCTAGCCAAACTATGAAAGACGTGAATATCAGTGGCAAGTATTGTAATGAGAATGTGTTCCTTAAGGCCAGTAGAGCCTTAAGTAAATTAAATATTAAAAAAAATTTCATCATAAATGAAAAGAAAATTCAATAATCTGCATAGAAGTAGAGGTGTTCAACAGTTTTGCAATAGTTGTAACTCTGTATATATGCATTACACTGCAAACTGAATCAAGCACGTATGAAGCCGAGCGCGAGGTGTATACATTATCGAGCGCGAAGCACGAGATCCGAATGAGGCGCGCCCTAGGCGCGCTCAAACTTGCGAGCCGCGCGCGCAGCGCTCCATCTGAATGTGCCCGCGTAGCGGGCAGATGTTTTTTCATTCTTTTTTTGTGCGATCAAAATTAGAATCTTCGCTTCCTTGAAAAAATTCAGAAAGTTGTATTCATGATCTTGTAGGGCTCCCGAAAATCAACCTTTTTTCTCTCTAACTTTCTTTGCAATCTTGCGTTATTTGGCTCAAAATTCTCATTTTCTTTTATATTTTTAAATTATGAAAATACCATCACTCTGACAATTGTGTGTTTTTTTTTGAAAAAAATGATTAGGATGAATTGTTTCACTTTTTACGTGCTACATGAAATTGTACTTGAAATTTTTGAGTCTTGGAAAAAAAAGTCTCTTTCCCTCTTTTATTTTTGATCCAAAGTAGCTGGTCAATGAACTTGACTTGTCTTCTTGGTCCCTCAAAATGTGTGCCAAAATGCAATCCAATCCGATCAGTGTTTCAAAAGTTATGGAGTATACAGACGACGACAACGACAACGACGACAACAGACAGACAGACGCCGACGTAAAAACTACTTTTTGTCCATTCATTTCTGAAAATTATGAAAATTTTTGGTAATATATAGTAATCTTTCAGGCAATTTATGTAGCTTAAAATAAATGAACCAAAATTCCAATGGAAAGTTTCTTTAAATTTACGGAAATTTTCGGTTATTTATGGTAAATTTTTAGGGAAATATTGTAACTTACCATAAATAAAACAAAAATTCAATTAAAAATATTAATTTTTAATTCGAAATGTAACTGAG
Organism: Neuroterus valhalla; assembly: GCA_011762715.2. NCBI lineage: Eukaryota > Metazoa > Arthropoda > Insecta > Hymenoptera > Cynipidae > Neuroterus > Neuroterus valhalla. The sequence continues at coordinate 6,189 of WSXT02023477.1, read as the reverse complement.
ATCTGGGCTTTAGACCCTCAGCCCAAATAGAATGGATAAAATTGCATTATATAAACAAAGTAATACAGACGTGTCGTTAGAAATTTCGAACTATTTACCAAAATTTTATTACAAGTCAATTATTTTTCTAATTACAAAGCCACCAAATATAACAACATGTAATAATTGGTCTCATAAGAAACTGTCACGTGTCTTCAAGAAAGTCGAGTTAAAGTCTATGAAAAGTAGGATATGATTCAATAAAATAAGTAGATGCTTAAATTTTTGTGCTTGTTAAATTCAGCTTACGTCGTATAAAATAAAGTTGGAGAACCCTTTCTTGAACTCGCATTTTTCATCCAAAGTTTTAAAGAAATCTAAGCGTCTCTGAAAATTTGTTCAACCTCCACGTGAACTATCTTGTAGTTTTTTGATTGAAGTCGAGTTTTAAAGCTTTCTATCACTAAAAGAAAGGATATGCTGATGTGGACCAGGGTATAAGAAAAAATTTTTTTTTTGCCAAAATGGCGTAACATTGAAGTTCGAAAACCGAAAATAGGCTAATTTTTCATCAGTTTTTTTGCTCAAAAAATAGGAAGTTATGAAGATAAAATTTTTTTTCTAGTCCCGGATATAGATACTAGTGTACTGATAAACATATTAAAATTTCAGACAATTCGGATCAATAGTCTTTTAATCCCGCTGTGTAAAAAAAAGTAGTTTCGAGAGAAACGAGTTTAAAGTTTGAGGGATAGATATTATATTATTTATATTTTTTTCAAACAGGCTAAACAGGCTGTAGATCTTTATAAAAATTTAACAGCATATTCTTGAAGGACTATACTTTAAAAATATCAACAAAAAAAATCGATTTTTTGAAAATTCTAGACCACCGGTTGCCCTTCAGTGAAGTTTCGGCCATTTATGGTAACTTCGCAGGAATCCTTATAAGTTTTTTGTATTATTACTCTTGTTTACAGAAAAAAGAGGATGATTCTTGTCAAGGGTAATTTTCATGTTCGTAAAGGTGTATTATAATGTTTGTTTGGAGTGAATTTGACAATAAATTCGGTTAAAAAATTATTCCCTGTTTTTGAAGTTTCGACGTCACACCTTCAATATATTAATTTCAATCCATTTTAAAAATGTTGTCAGGTAATATTATACTTGATATTTTTTGGGCACCAACGTCAGTATCATAAAAGGAGGAAAGATAAGAGCAGAGTTAGCGGGCTTGAGACACTTCAGAAAATCATGCTAGAAACACGCTGTGTCTGTCCCGTTTTGGTGCACCACTGGAGAATCTAGAAGAAGAGATGGTACTGTAAGAAAAATAAAAGTTACCCCTTTCACCCACTTGCACCCTCTCATCTTTCTCACTCAACTCGCTCTCCGACCTGCCTCCCGTCAGCCTACTTTCTTTCACATCGTCTCTTTTACTTTTCAGAGTTGGATACTTTGACGCCCTCTCAAGAATTATTGAAGAAGAGAATATAGAAATTGTGCTCATTTTCGTGAAAGCTGTCTTTTCCTCGAATTCTTAATCCTAATTGAGAGATTAGTTGCTGAATCAGCTTCAGATGATTCCAGAATATCTTCCAGACATTTCCTTTTGAAAAATGGATATCCATATCTCATTCTTCTCTTTTTTGACAAACTGAATCATTTTATTTTTATCGTTCGCAGAGAAATCTGACTAGAATCATCATCAAAAAGTGTTCCCATGGTTTTTATTTTTACTCCTCCTATATAAAATACTTGTTTAATTTCTGGGTTCAATTCTATACTGAAAAACAAATCTTCTTCCTACTATTTAACCTCGATACTGTTCTATAAATTGTGTATTTGAACTGTAGATATATTCAATGAATTTTTTTAAATCCATTGCAACTTTATTTTCAACATAAAGTTATCCATATGAAAAATAAAAGCACGCCTTTAATAGTTCTAAATGTTTTTGCAAAATTTGTATGAGAATAGTATATTGTGCGCCTAGGATGAGAAGAGGGACTTTTCTAACGATTGTATGTTTTCAGAACAAGTAGTACGCAAGCGCGTAGTGCGAGCCGGAGACGAGTATTGAAGTCAAAAAAGTCCCTCTTCCCCTTGGAGCATACGATATTTTTTATAAAAAATGGATGATTTCAGACATTTATCAAAACACAGTTATGATTGCAGCTAAAATTTATGTTCGGAAAAATGTAGCATGATCGCAAGAAAGTTCTAAATTTGATTCGAAAATTTCTATGAATTTCCGTAAATTTATAGAAATCTTCAGTCATTTATCGTAATTTTACAGGAAAATGTGATGACTTATCATAAATCACCCAAAATTCAATTTTAAAAATTTCCAGAAATTCATGAAAATTTTCCGTAATTTATAGTATTCCCACAGGCAATTTATGGTAACTTAAGATAAATTTACCCAATTTCAATTTGGAAATTTCTATAAATATCCGGAAATTAAGGGCATCCGGTGGTCTAGCGCTCGTAAATTTAGGGCTTTTTTGAGATTTTTTTTTGTAATGAAAGAAGTGAATTACAGTTATAAAGGTTTCTAGGTATATTTTAACACTTAAATAGAATACAAAAACATCAGTAAAGTTATAAAAAAATTTTTTTAAATAATTTTCAAAATGGCGCTGAAGATGACCCCTTCAAAACATTAGACCTTGGTGGCGGGATAGATTTTGGCACTTCTATTCATCAGAAAAACAGAAACAAAAGGAATTATTAATCTGTATGAGTGTAGCTATAGCCTTAATCAGGATATAAGAACAATATTTTTTTTTACAAAATAGCGTAACTTTGAAGTCCGACAAACGAAAATAGGCTAATTTTTCATCGGTTTTTTGGCTAAAAAAATAGGAAGTTATGGAGATGAAATTTTTTCTAGTCCCCGATATAGCTACTGGTGTGCTGAAAAACATTTAAAAATTTCAGACAATTTGGATCAATAGTTTTTTTTATCCCGGTGTGTAAGAAAAATAGTTTTGAGAAAAACGAGTTCAAAGTTTGAGGGATGGATATTTTATCATTTATATTTTTGCGAAACAGGCTAAACATGCTGTAGATCTTTATAAAAATTTAATAGCATATTCTTAAAGGTTTATACTTTAAAAGTATCAACAAAAAAATCGATTTTTGGGAAATTCTAGACCACCGGGTGCCCTTAAGGGAATTTGTGACCATCCATGGTAGTTTCACAGGAATATATGCTGAATTACCATAAATCACCCAAAATTCAATTTAAAGAATTTCCAGAAATTATGAAAATTTTCCGTAATTTATATATAAATTACGGGAATAATAAATAAATAAATAAATTTCCTGTGTCAATACTATAGTATTGCCACAGGAAATTTATGGTAACTTAAAATAAATTTACCAAATTTCAATTTGGGAATTTCTATAAATCTCCGGAAATTTAAGGGAATTTTTTAGAAATTATATAAATTTCCGTAAATTTATGGAAATTTTCGGTCATTCCTCGTAATTTTACAGGAAAATATGATGACTTACCATAAATCACCCAAAATTCAATTTAAAAAATGTCCATGAATGCAAATTAATTCATATAAATTTTCCGTAATTTATAGTATTACCACAGGCAGTTTATAGTAACTTAAGGTAAAAATTATCCAATTTCAGTGTGAAAAATTCTATAAATTTCCTTAAATTTATGGAAACTTTCGGTCATTTATCGTAATTTTACAGGGAAATATGATGACTAACCATAAATCACCTCAAATTAAATTTTAAATATTCCCATAAATTTCCAGAAATTCCTGAAAATTTCTCGTAATTTATAGTAATCCCACGGGCAGTTTATGGTAACTTAAGATAAATTAATCTAATTTCAATTTTGAAAATTCTATAAGTTTCCGTAAATTTATGGGAATTTCCCGTCATTTATCGTAATTTCACAGGAAAATATGATGACTTTTCATAAATCACCCAAAATTCAATTTGAAAAATTTCCACGAATTTCCAGAAACTAATGAAAATTTTCCGTAATTTATATTATGCCCACAGGCAATTTATGGTAACTTAAGAATAATTAACCCCATTTCAATTTGGAAATTTCTATATATTTCCGGAAATTCAAGGGAATCTTCGGTCATTCATGGTAATTTCACAGGAAAATATGCTGAATTACCATGAATCACCCAAAATTCAATTTGAAAAATTTCCAGAAATTCATAGAAATTTTCCATAATTTTCAGTATTCTCACAGGCAATTTATGGTAACTTAAGATAAATTAACCCCATTTCAATCTAAAAATTTCTATACATTTCCGTGAATTCATGGAAATTTTCGGTCATTATTGGTAGTTTTACAGGAAAGTATGATGACTTACCATAAATCACCCCGAATTCAATTATAAAAATTTCCACAAATTTCCAGAAATTCATAAAAATTTTCTGTAATTTATAGTATTCCCACAGGTAGCTTATGGTAACCTAAGAAGAATGAATTCAATTTTATTCTAAACATTCTATAAATTTACGGAAATTTTCGATCATTTACAGTTATTTTTCAAGTAATTTATTATAACTTTCCATAAATTACCGTAAAATTCTATTATTTGCAACCCCAAGGGAGTGAAAAGAAGAGCTTCAGCCCCGCTTCATAGGCGTCGAAAAGACCTGAGATCATGCATGTGTTATAAAAACAATATTAAATAACTGATCAAAAATGTAATGGCTCTATTAACCGATGATCGGAATCTTGACGGAACAATGCTGGAAGAATATCTTCTTATAAGATGATAAATTAATGAATATTTCTATATTAAAGTATTAAATGTGGGAGATTGAAGAATAGAGCTTAAAGTCCAAGAAAGATAAGGTATGTTTAACGTTTAATTATAAAATTATTTTTAAAGTATTCTTCTAGATTTATTATTATTATTATTATTATTATTATTATCATCTGAGTTATTGTTCTAAATCATGCGTCATTTGAGTCAAACCAAGAACGACAGCGCGGTTGCCAATGTGGATTACAATTTGTTAAACCACGATGTCTATAATTAGTAATCATGCAAAAATGTGATTGCTCTTCAAAAATATTATTTCTCGATAAATAAACTTCAGATGAATTGATATTTCTCTTTCCCTATGCGTGGATACTAGCGTAAATTGAAGAAATCGTTAATTATATACCATGAAAATGAAGTAGTCAAATCAAATAGCCCCGAAATTACCTCTGTTAATTGCTGTATGTGTTTTCGTTTAAATTCCGGATAATGTCGCTTGCCGGAAACGATCAGCCTTATAATAATTGCCCAAATTATTATTATAACATTTGATTCCTTCACACCAACATTTCTCCATTATTTTGTTCCGTCCTTAACTATCAATTCGATAAAAAAGTTTTATTCCTGTTGTCAGAGTATACATGCAAAACTTTCAGAAACGTTTCAGAATAAAGATCGCTGGTACGAAAATTTCTACTTCAAACTTAACCCATTGTGGAGAGACAATACGAAAGTAGTATAAATGAGGAAAAAGAAGGGAGAAATAATAAACGCTTGCCAAGATAGAGCAAAAGCAAAAATGTAAAAATGTAGAAATGTAACGGACGTATAAAGCTGGAATATTTAAAGAAGGTTGCGAGACAAATGAATTAAAGCTCAGCTTCCAGCACTTGGATAAATGATGGATAACGAGTCGGAACTACAGTTACGTTTCTGAATGGCAATTCAGCAGTTGAATTCTGTTTAAATAGCCTAATTTCCGGGCCTCTTTAAATTTATTGATGAAGCGAACTTTTTACTTTTATTTACTATTACATTAAGTATTTCAAATCCAGACTCCCTATTCTTGTACGTGTGAGAGCAAAATACTGAAAATTTGAAAAAATTCGAAAATAATTAATGAACTCACAAAATATTATTATTGCTTACAAATATTCAAAATCAATCAATATTTTGTAAGATACTTGATTTTACTGAATACTGAATCAGCCCAGGACTGATTCAACATTGAAACATTCAACATTTCGCATTTTTAAAAAAATTGATGATTATAAGAATTGTTTCATGAAGATTAAAAATTAAAGACCCGTATGCCAATGTAAACAAATTTCCTATTTACAATAACTAATGAGCGTATAAATAAATCTGAAGTTATTACATTCTCATCAGAGAAGGTATTAGATTTGTGTAAAATTTGACCCCCCCCCCCCGTTTTTGTCAAATGTCC